>JAWPHD010004536.1:0-10000 GCA_037043455.1 Cyrtodaria siliqua | reverse complement strand
TTGGAGAGGAAAGACGTAAAATGAGGTAAAGTGTTATATAAAATCAAATCAAATTGATGTTTTTCACATACAAGTGAATTTGTCTAGATCTATCTATCTATCTTACAATATGGAGCAAATATAGAACACATTTATCCGGTTTTAGTTTAAACATATTTATTTTACATCGAAGGCGAAACAAGTTCTTACAACTTAGATTAATCACTCTCGATGGCTTCCTGGGTAGAACCAGTACTTATCTGGTTAACAAGATATTATGTCTGTAATGGTCTAACATGGAATAATCATGAATTTGGATGTATGATGGTATTATTTCAACAAATCATGTGAATAAACACTATTTTCAAAACAAGAAAAGGAAGCACATTTAAAAAGTATTTGATATATGAACTGAAACTGATTTTTGCTATAAATAAAACATGCATAGTCAATTGGTACAATAGCCCAGATGTTGAGTATGACATAAACGCATTGCATTATGTTTTCATCATAGAGTTAATTAATTATTTTTATTTCAGTCAATATATTGATGTATGCGTCATATGTAACATAAAGAATGACCAGACAACATCCCGAGGATATGAAAAGGGCTTTCAAAGTGTACTCCGTGCCAGTCAGGTAAGAGGTAACATTTCAATCAACATTTAATGAATATGACAGATGTTGGTTGTTATTAGTTATTTTTAAATGCATCTTACATATGCCAAAGTTACAAAGTAATGGTCAATGCGCATTCTCTGGTTTGGTTATAAAGGAAATTGCAAAGAACATCAATTTCTGCAGCTATATCATGTGTCTTTGTGCTACCTATGCTATTGGAAAATATCCTTTTTGTCCTATATGTATCTACACAATTTACTAACTTGTATTAATATTTAAATTTAACTTCTGCACAGTCTTAAAACATTCATACTTTGGAAAAAAACTTAATGCATTATTTGTTTTAGGTGATCAATTAACGGTTTCTCCGGGTCAATAAGTGCACCAAGAATGCAGACGCATGTATAGTCACCCCGATTATATAAAGAACCAAGCTTCAGAGCTGCCAAAGATTGAAGTAGTAGCTGCAAGGACAAGACGCTCTCATACAGACAGTTTTAGCTTTGAGTCAAACTGGTTGTTTTGTAGAACTGGCGCAAAATACTGAGAAGAAAAGAGGCACTGACGTTTATCCTGTTAGGACACTGGAATTTCAAAATAACATCAGAGAAATATGCAAACGCAGAAGATGTGAATGGGCTGAACATATTGTAGGTCGGCTTGAACCTAGAACCGGTTTAAACCCCCAGTGGCCTACTTTGCCACTGACCGTTCCAAGGCGGTAGCCCTATTGTCAACCCTTTAGTGTTTGTGATGTCGTTTGCATTTATTATTGCTTTTGCCTTCTTGTTTGTCTGTTTGCGTGTTTGTTTCTGTGTTTTGTGTTGACTGTTCTCCTTGAATGCTACTTTCCCTGTCCGATCTTTTTATATTTCTTTGAATATGCTCAAGATCTCCCAGCTGTTGAGGCAAGTTACCATCAGTCATGCAGTTCAAATGTTAGGACTCTATACCAGATTCCCAATCAATATGAACTGTCACAACAAACCGAAAACATCGGAATTTACATCAAAACGGAAAGCGGGAAGGCCTTCCAGGATTTCAGTTGAGGATGCATTTTTAGAAGTCGTTACATACTTCAAAAGCAAGCATGAAAGTCAATTAAGTGACTGCTCTTGTAGAGAGAATGGCACAGATATGTGGACATGAAGCAATTAGTGATAATTATATGAAGAAGAAACTGGTAGATTACTTTGGAAATGCCATAGTTATATCAGAAAACAACGGGAAGCATAATGTTGTGACATTTGCAAGCAAAGCTAGCATGATTTTGTACACGTTTTATCAAAGAAATGGAAAAGATGACAGGGAATCTGAAAAAATAAATCATCAAGACAGCTGCAAAGTTAATTCTCGATGATGTTAGATCAATGGATGTTACCAAATTCAAAGACGAGTATGCGACAGCTGATGACATGGTATCAGCTGAACAGAGCCAAAGCTACGTGCCTGGAAGTTTACAGTTATTCCTTGAAACAATTATAGATCATAAGAAGACAGACCGAAAACATATTTTGGTAGGACAAGCTAGTGTCCAATCAACGATTCCGAGAGGATTCATTGCACCGTTACAACTTGGACTTGGTGTACAGATGCATAACCACTTTGGATCTAAATTCCTTATAGAGAGTCTACACAATATTGGCTTCTGTTGCTCTTAACAGGAAGTTCAACGTTTTGAAAGGAGTGCTGCCATAACACGCGGAACTGAAATTCATGCAATCTAACGATAACAATCGCTTAGTACAATATGTTGCTGACATCTTTGACAAAAACACAAGAACATTAGATGGCCATAACACGTTCCATGGAATGGGTATATTTGCAGCGATTACTATTAAGTACCAAGAACTCGCGCGACAAATGATGACCTTGTAGCTGATGGCAAAATTAATATTAGATATTACAAGCAACAAAACAGTTACATGGAAAAGATGATTTTCAAACAACTGGCAGAACGCATGAATTACATGGATCCACCAATTGAACGTGATTTTCTGATAACGCTTGCGAGACTATTATTGTTGAAAATTCCAAGTTCGTCTGGTATCATGCAGTTGGTTCAAGCTGGGCCATATCATGGAACCTCATCCATCGTCTTTCTTCCCATGACTGATTTGAGACATGTTGGAGATATAAACTATATTAAAATGTTCGTTCAAATGCTGGCAAAATGGAACGAACCACCGACTTTTCGCAGTCCGAATGGATAGCTTCCTCACACATAATATGAGGCTCCTCACACATAATATGAGGGCTCGAACACACAGCGGATAAGGACAAGTGATTTCAAGACAAGAACTCTACTCGGCCACGGATGTCCCAAAATTAACCTATGTTAGAGATACGCACTTCAGAAAAGAGCATAACAACTAGTTCATTTACAGTTGTATAAAAATAGTATAAAAGTCGAACAGGAAATGCAGCTTTCACAGAACACAGTAATTCCAAAACACTCAAAAGGACAAACATGAATGGCAATGTTAACAAAGAATAAAGCCATATGACGTCACAAACACAAAACGGGTTGACAATAGGGCTACCGCCTTGGAACGGTCAGTGGCAAAAAAGGCCGCTGGGGGTTTAAAAAACATGATACTTATAGTTTATATCGGTCTATCAACGTGCATTATCAATGCATTCTTTATCATAGAATACTGAACAATAAGCTCAACGCAATGTAAACGCGACAATGTGCAAGTATGCAATTAACCATTTTATCCCTTTAATTATATTTTTAAATTCTCATTGTAACTAAATTGCTGTCAAATTGAAAATACGTGTTATCTTAAATTAAATGTTAGTGTCTTATCAATCTCTGATACCGTGCAGATCACACGTAGATGGACGTCCTCACTTTAAAATGAATGTAATATCCCGCAATGATGTTTTATAAATTTATTCTCGTTCCCGTTATTCATTTTCCTACCTGTTTAGCTTATAGACATGTACCGCAACTATATTACAGAAATCAACGATTTTATTCATTTTTTCAACATTTTGCCAAAAAAAACGCTCAATGTGAACTTTTACATCAATTTATGATGTGTAATTATGATTGTGCATCATTCTATCACTTCAATCAGATTAATTATGTTCAAATGATGCCTTACAAAATTATTCCTGTTTTCAGCGATTTTTTATATGAAAAACACGTTTTAAGACAAACAAATTAAAGACTTATAGATCATCGCATGCTTGACGACTTTATTCTGGCACACCTTTGGACCTTTCTCTGTGCAAAATCGTAAAAAAAATGAGTTGTAATATGGTATTTAGTTGTTTTTTTAATTTATAGCCAAGTAACAAGCAATATATTATAGAAATCAACGATTTTTTCAATTTTTTTAAAAAAATCCCCCAAAATCTCATACTATTAACCTCAAATTGATTTCTAACACCTCATGATTTACATAAATATGTATTTGGGAGAGCATTTCCGCACTGTTAAATGATTCTAATTTGCTTAAATTATGTTTAATAAAATTATTCCAGTTTCCGGCGATTTTCTCTAAAAATCGGAACTTTTACCCCAAAATTTAGCATTTTCCTTGATGGAAAATGGACGGACTTTTTTTCTGAAGCTCATTACATGTCAGCGATTCTGAAAAGTCTAAAATACTTCCTGTTGGAATTTGTTTGACCATGACCAATTTTGGCTATAATACCTAGCCTATTTATTATGAATTATGATTTATTATTATTGTAATTATCTTTATTATTATTATCATTATCATAATAATTATTATTATTATTATAACGTTAATATCTAATTATTTCTTCTTCTTCTTCTTCTTCTTCTTCTTCTTCTTCTTCTTCTTCTTCTTCTTCTTCTTCTTCTTCTTCTACATCAGCTGAGTATCTATTAAGTTTGCATTTATTAGTCATGGAACTTATCGTTTCATTTATAACAAAACAGGATAAATAGAAATTGTTAATATTTAAAAAGGTCATCGTAAACGACGAAGGTTTTATTTACAGTTTATAAATGTAAGAATAGATGTATTGTTATAAAACATAACCTGCTACTCGCATTTAAATATATACGACTGATACAGATTTCATTAACTTACCACTCGCATTTAAATATATACGACTGATACAGATTTCATTAACTGTAAACAGCTACGACTGATACAGATTTCATTAATTTACCACTCGCATTTAAATAGTTACGACTGATACAGATTTAATTAACTTACCACTCGTATACAGATTTCATTAACTTACCACTCATACAGATTTCATTAACTTACCACTCGCATTTAAATAGTTACGACTGATACAGATTTCATTAACTTACCACTCGTATTGAAACAGTTACGACTGATACAGGTTTCATTAACTTACCACTCGTATTGAAACAGTTACGACTGATACAGGTTTCATTAACTTACCAGTCGCATTTAAATATTTACGACTGATACAGATTTCATTAACTTACCACTCGCATTTAAACAGCTACGACTGATGCAGATTTCATGTTAACATGAATTTACCACTCGTTTATATAGCGCTTCAACTTATTAAATTTACATGCGTTTTACACTGTATTAATATAAATTTACTGCTCGTTTATATATATAGCTACAACGGATAAGATTTACATGAATTTTCCACTGCATTTATATAGCTTTTACATTAATTTACCGTTCTTACTTACATAGCAACAACTGATTGGATTTACATGAATTTACCGCACGTATCCATCTAAAGCTAATACGAATTATTGACTTGAACTTACCTCGTTCTTATTAAAACCGATATCCGTCCTTTATTGCTCTTGGTATTAAAATGGTTTCACAAGTCAGTTGTAAAATATATATCCTACAAGTCTAATCTGTAGAGAAGCTTGGCGTAGCGGAATGTCACAGAGTACCAGCTTAATACAAACCTATATTACTTTCAATTATTATAATCGTGACATCCGCTCATTAGTATTCCTATCTGGATGTACAGTACAAACAAATCAAACCCCGTGACAACTCCGAAGAGTAACAAGAAGTCGGGTAAAATCAATGTCTGGCATTGTGTTCCAGTATGTATTATGAAAACATAACTACCTCTGGGACATATACCGCGTACCCTACGTTGAAGCTAATGAAAGTGGTCGATTTATGGTCTAATTGTCTAAAGGCTAAATCGAATTATTTAGATAAAAAAGCACTTAGCGTGTTATTTTTTTATTTTATTATCATAAAAAAACCACTTTAAAAGTATCGTTCTAATAACCCACACATAAGTGTTGTAGTTTAATTAATTAACTTTATAATTTTCACTTAAAATCCAAGAGTACCTCAGTCATTAAAGGGACACATGGCAATCTTGAGTTTTATATCAAGCATTACAATTAACTACACGTGAGGTAAATTACTAAACATGGCACCCATCAATTGAACAGGTTAATGAATGAATGAATGAATGAATGCATGAATGCATGAATGAATGAATGAATGAATGAATGAATGAATGAATGAATGAATGAATGAATGGTGTTTTACGGCACGTCGACACATAAATAGGTCATATTGTGCGCAAAAAACGACAAAAGATGAAGAAATTAAGTAGTAATTAAAAATGAATGTAAATATATAAAGATAAAACTATTAATACTAAGGATTAATTTCACAAACATTTAGTATTAACAATATTATAAAAGAAAATCACTAAATCCATAGGTCACACACGAAGTTTCAAATGAATTTTGTAAATTTGTTATGATTTAATTGTTTATATTTTGACATTTTCAAATGAAAGTTGCACACATATATGTATGTTTAACGCTGATACTGACAATATCGTTGTTATGTTCTTTGAAATCTTTTAACAAAATACATTATTTTGATAATCATATTATATTGAGTGCGTGGTCTAGTGGTAAGGCGTCGGATCGAAAGGTCGTGAGTTCAATCCTCGCCGGAGCCATGTTTATTTTTCATTGAGCAAGATAATTAATCCACATTGCTTGGTATAGGAAGTATATTATTGTGCTGAATTTAATATAATATACAAGTGATTGTTATTTTATTTAGTAGTACAGACTACCATTTATATATTTACCCTTTTTAGTAAAAAGCCGTGTTCGTTCGGGGTCAATGATAAAGTGACATAGATATGACTAGTAATACTAAAACGAGTCATTTGTAAAAGACGGTGAAAAAAATAAAGCAAATGTAATGGGAACTAGGTTATCGAACTAATTTCAATGAAAAGGGAGGTAATTGTATAGTTAAAAAACTTGGAATGTTTTTGTTTGAGAATAACAATCGTTCCTGAACACATTTCAGCGGTTTTTAAACAATGACAAAATGGGCATTCTTGTCAATGCCAAACATTTAGATTGTTCAAAGCATTACGTTTGTATAATGAAATAAGTCGTTTTTAATATATGAGAGGTAATTCTGATACTTCGCTTACAATAAAACAACAATCCTCTTTCAAAATCATCACATCCTACCTAGCATTTCGAATGTCTTCAACGTTTAATGTTCATATGTTTATTATGATGTACATAAAACGTCGTGCTAAACTTTTAGTGTTCAGTTTTTTTACATGAATCTCTTTTCTGCCGCTTATTCGTTATAATGAATGTACACTATGCTGTATTTCTTTACACCCATTGCTGTTTAGGTTTACCACCACCAATTACATGTACACCTCCGAAGTGTAGTCGAATGTAGTTCCTATAATAAAAAATAATCCCTCCATTTTGATGGAAATGGGCATTATAAGTAGGGGAAAACATGCCATTATTATTCGATTGTGTTTTGTATGTATAAGAAGCAAATTAGTAGATTTTACTGGATCTTTAATGAATATTTCCAAATTGCGAATCTATGCATAGAATTTGTGAGCAACTATCAATGAAAACAGCTGTACCCTTGACCTGTTTAGTAAACAAACAAGAATTTTCTTACATGTCTTGTAACCCCACCTTTTCTGGTGATTTTTAAGTGGGAAATTATGTTTTCATATGAAATTTACACTGCTGCAATATCCATACTTAGCAGCAAATCATTAGTATGTGAAACTTTAACATTGGTGTCAATGGGGATACTAATTGGTGGTTTCATACCTTTACATCATTAGTTAATCCTGGAAAAACATTGTTTTGAATCGAAATAATTATGAACGATCTAAATGTTTGGCTTATATTAACGGGAATGTAGCAACACAGTCAAACAATTGTTATTATAGAGATTTCGGAAAACACTTGAAAACGGTGAAAGAATTATCAAAATCGGATGATAAACAAAGAAGATATAATCATTTCAAGGTTCTGTTAAAACGGATATGGAAACCGCCATTTTGAGAGCTATGACATCATAGTTCTAAATGACCATATATGGAATACTTGTAAATATGAATATTTATTGATCTAGGAAAAAAATGACAGCAACTGTATGAACAATATGTATTCTTAACATTTTGCATTCATTGCAGAGACTTTCTTTGCTTTAAATGGTATTGATCAATATTCCATATATGGTGATTTGGAACTATGATCATAGTTCTCAAAATGGCGGCTCCCATAAACCTTTAAATGGCCATGTCTTTTTAGTTAACCATCCGATTTTGACAATTCTTTCACCTTTCAGAACTCTCAATAATATAGATCGTTTGGCTCTGTCGCTACATTCCCTTTAATGTTTACCAAAACCTGTAAATTTGACACAATTTGGTGTGAAAAACATGGCCAATTGAAACATGTATGAAACAGGAAACATGCTTTGGGCAAATTGCGTTAGGGCCATATCGACCGAGTTATTAGATAAACCAACTTTCATATGTTTGTTATCATCAGCATTGGTATTTTATGGTATAGTGGCTAATATTTATACGGGTATCAATGACATTTCCCATCAATACCCAACAGTGTTATTGACTTTACTACAATGGTCCTTGCAATAATAAACAGATGAACATGTGTCTCAAGCGTATAGACTATTAAGGGATTAAACCTATAGTCCATACACTATAGGTATGTGGTGGTGTTTTTACCATGTTTTAAATATTATCTCCGACTAATTATGGTACATGTCGATAAGTATGTGGTGGTAAGCTTGGTTAAATTTGGGGGATCTCTGTTTTAGACATAATATCTACGGCTTGATTATAGTCAATTTAAGACAAGTAAGACAAGTGTGTGGTGGTTCCTCCACCTAAATATAGTACTTTACAAAGGTGTGTGAAGATGAGCTTGACTTTATACGGGGACGTCTGTTTTAAGACCCATTTCCTCCGCATAAATATGGTACTGTACGACAGGTATGTGAAGATTAGCTTGAGTTTATATGGGGACGTCTATTTCAAGACTCATTTCCTCCGTCTGGTACTGTATAAATTTCAAGACAAATACGTGAGCTTGACCTTATATGGGGACCTATTTGCTTAGTCTCATTAGGACGACAGATTACTTAATATTACAGACATTTGATTCGCAAACGGTTCGTTTTAATATTTTCTATTTTCTAAACATAATTATTAGCTCTACAAAGCTTTATTGTGCAGGTTATGGATGACATAATGCAACTATGCAAATAGATAGGACACGATATCAATATTTAAATAGATACGACACAAAGAGGAACGTGCGAATACATTTCAGGGACAATAACATAAAGGATGAAGAGTTAACGAGTTTAAAGGATGATTTTACATTTTCTTTTTTAAAATACCTGGATAGTAGTTTTTTCACATACGACTAAGTACTTTAAAAATGGATTAAAATGTGTAATCGTTTGCAAGACGTCGTTATGTATATATGCTATTTTTTGTATATCAAATCCGTTCAGCTCGGTGTGCATCGGAATTGTGTCGTCGATTTCTGTAACCATTTAACATCCCAAATTACCAGTAGGAACTTCAGCCCTATGGCGTGGGAATATTTATCAAACAATGTCACGTGATAAAATCGATACCAAAATGACATTATCGGGAAAATTGTCACTGGTCAGATTTATTCACCTCTTATTTATAAACTGTGATTATGACAAAACACAATCACAGATCGTTGTTTAAGTAATAATATTCACAAACTACATTGGTCGAATATAATTGGTGTACACTTCGTGTAATTCTCATTAATAGTTAAAGGTATTTTTCAAAGGGATGAATTTAGGTTGTTGTATATCAAATCCGTTCAGCTCGGTGTGCATCGGAATTGTGTCGTCGATTTCTGTAACCATTTAACATCCCAAATTACCAGTAGGAACTTCAGCCCTATGGCGTAGGAATATTTATCAAACAATGTCACGGTGATAAAATCGATACCAAAATGACATTATCGGGAAAATTGTCACTGGTCAGATTTATTCACCTCTTATTTATAAACTGTGATTATGACAAAACACAATCACAGATCGTTGTTTAAGTAATAATATTCACAAACTACATTGGT
>JAWPHD010004535.1:0-185200 GCA_037043455.1 Cyrtodaria siliqua | reverse complement strand
TATAATTAAATAAAAAATTGAGATTTCAACTTTCTTCACTATTTTACCAAATTTTTAAATATATTACTGGTGCAATATTATACAAAGTTAGTAATATGCAAAAATAATTTGCTTTGAACTATTCTAACAATTAATATTAATGATTGAACAAATGCAAGTTAAGAGGAAAAACTAACGGGACGCCGTGAGTTTTTAAAAAATCAAGATTGCCGTGTGTCCCTTTAAGACTGTCATGTGTTCTGTTAATTATATCCACTTTATTTCTTATATGATGCTGTTATAGAGTTATTTGCGGAAAATATGCCAAACTGTATGACCTCGACATTATATGGAACTGCGGAGAAATGCAAGATTTATTGGCGAGATCTAATGACATTACAAACAAGATTTAATGGCATATACGAGATATACAATCCAAGAAATAATGACATATACAGTCCGAGATATGATGGCATATACAATCCGAGATTTAATGTCATATGCAATCCGAGATTTAATGACATATACAATCCGAGATTTAATGGCATATACAATTCGAGATTTAATAGCATATAACATCTGCGATTTAATGGAATATACGAGGTTTAATGGCATATACAATCCACGATTTAATGGCATATACAATCCGAAATTTAATGGCATATACAATCCGTGATTTAATGGCATATACAATCCGAGATTTACTGGCATATATAATCGGAGATTTAATGGCATATACAATCTGAAATTTAATGGCATATACAATTCGGGATTTAATAGAATTTAAATTCTGAGATTGAATGGCACATACAATCCAAGATGTAATGGCATATACAATCCGAAATGTAATGGCATATATAATTCGAGATGTAATGGCATATACCATCCGAAATTTAATGGCATATACAATCCGAGATGTAATGCGATTTAATGGCATATACAGTCCGATATTTAATGACTTATACAATCCGTTTTTTAATTCATACACTATGCATGCAACATTGGCTGAATAATATGAAACAAACTAGATTCTGTTGACGATGAACAAAACACTGATGTTTATCAAGGCGGATTCAGAAAGGAAAAACAATGTTGTAATTGATTTGAATTTTATATAGTTTTATATGAATACGATATATGAAAGACAGCCAGGCAGACGGACGAATGAACGAACATGTGAACGGACGGACGAACAGAAATAAAGTTATAACAACTGGTATATAAGAATTTACTTTTGCCCGTTAGATTCTCCGTCTGTCGGTTTGTCCGTCTGTCTTTGTGTAGAGATTTCTTACTTTTCACTTGATATGACGATAAAAAAACAATTAACGGTCTTGTCAACAGTGTGAACCTGTCCTAATGCCATTGACATTGACATATCAGTATGTGATCGTATTTACCATTTGTAAAGAATACTAATTATACTTATTATATGTATGCTATGTAACAAAATATTTATCCTGTCACACTAAAGGTTATTTCAATGAAAAGGGGAGGCAAGAAATGGCAATACAACAGTATTAGTACAATTGGGAAACTATTGTGAATCAGAATGGACGCCGTTTGTATAAATGTCAGCTTTGGTACAATAAACACCCGTAAGCAACATGTCTATAAGAAATTTGTCTTCAATGTCAGATGACGTATGCACGTTATTGACAGCATATTATCTGAATTAGCGTATAATAAAGCACAATGCCGTACATTTCACACACGTTGTGATTCGCAATTTTTTTTTTTTTAAACAGTATTTATTCAACTTGTGAAGTAAGTCAACATTTAACCAGGATACACATAAATACAAGTCAAATAAATGCGGTGATTTCATTTTAAAACTAGAATTGTCACAGAGTCAAGAAATGCAAAAAAAACACAAAAAAAACCCAAACAACAACGACATGAAAAAAACAACAAATAATTGTACACTTGAACATACATAAATAAAATGCCAAAATATGTCAAAATATTTATTTCTTTCTTTTTAACCAATATATCTTATTTGGATTTTGTACAAAAAGGAACACATTAATTATATTTGATAACTCTATATTAATGTATTATCATGTTATAATATTAATTAATAGGTAGAAATAAATACCATCAAATAATCATTATAGTTTGGACGAACGGGTAGAAAAAAACACACCATCAAATAATTAATTGATGCGACAATATTATAATTAAAAAATCGATTTTTTTTAAAGGGACACTTGGCAATCTTGAATTTTTATTCAAATATTAAAATTTGCTTCTCGATTTAGTTATCCAGCGTAACTTTTACCTTAAAACTGCTTACATATAATTAAATAAAAAATTGAGATTTCAATTTTCTTCATTATTTTACCAATTTGTTAAATATATAAAAACAATTTGCTTTGAACCATTCTGATGATTGAACGAATGCACGTTAAGAGAAAATCTAACGGGACGCTGTGAGTTTTTAAAAAATCAAGATTACCGTGTGTCCCTTGAAAGTTAATCGTGTGTTACATAAAAATCAAATATAAACGATAACCGACTTACAGGAAGAAGAAGAAGAAGAAGAAGAAGATGAAGAATATATCAATTGCGTTGCGGCAGTGTTAATATAAATATTACTTAGATTCATGTATTCATGTTTATTCGCTGCCGGAACGGCAGCCCCTCTTATATTGTTTTAGTAATTGCACATGGTAAGGTAGTAATGACTAGTTTCTTTGATTTTTTCACTTTGATAACGCAATCTTATAATTACACATGGTAGCAATGAACAGTTTATCTGTGTTGTAATGCACGATAACGCAAACGCATCCCATACATGCGAGTAATTGTATTTTTGTGCTGATGTGTACTTTAGCACGTCGTGCTACAAAGGTGAATATGTAATCAATTTGTAAGGCATGTCAAGGATTCGCGTAGCACAAATTGGGAAGAAAGTGTCTAGTAAAAAATAATGTCATGGCGTGTTTACGTCTCCTTGACAACTCTTTTTTTGAATATTGTTTTAACACCCGTGACTTGGTCTGTTATTATGTTAAACTTTGTTCCCAGTTCCTACCCAGAAATAATGCTATTTTCTCTCGGCAGCTATTTTACGCTTGCGTAAAACCTTGCTTGTTTCATGTTTATATAATACAGTGTTAAAACAATCTAGCAATCTAACAATGTCAAACATGAACTGCGCTATTCGTTTGTAAAACGTTTTAGGTTATACACATTTTAAGTATAACACTATGAGCGTGTAATTGTTTCTCTCTGAGTTATGACCAGGACCTGTTTATATTATGTATTGACATACATGCTACATTGCACTCTAGTTGAAGGTAGCGTGTTAAAATAAGAATATAACATAGTTTTTTAAAATACTCAATACAGATTGGTTATTGAGGAGTTCTAAAATTCTAATTAAGACCTCTTACGTCACGTCCTTCAACCGTTAGGACGTCATTTTAAACGATTTTAAACATCAGAAAACCTCCAAAAACTACGAGTATGTTAGTTTAAAGCAACGTTACATACGTTCAAACAACAAAGTGCCATTATTAAAAACAGGATAAAGCTGTATGTTTTCTTCGTTTGGTGTTTAGAGATGGGACTATAATGTTAGTTGTGAGCATTTGTTTGTATTATGTTCAATCTCTCGAAAATGTGTGTATTAAATTATTCAAATCCTTTGAAAATATACGCGGCTAAATTTCGTAACAGTTGCTTATTTTCCAGTTGAATAGATGACACTCAGACCCACGTATCTGTGTACATAAGTGCACTTTCTCACGTACACCACAGCTGCAAGTCGGACATTGAGTCGCCTTGCCTGAAAGGCGACTCATTGTTGTCAAAACACTCAGTAGTTGAAATGTGCAATACGATTGGTCAATTTGTCTCATAACATATTCACCGAAGTACTCCAGGTTTACCACCACTAATTACATTTAAACCTCCGAGGTGTATTCCAATGTAGTTCCTATAATAAAAAGTAATCGCTCCTTTTTTTATGGAAATGGGCATTATAAGTAGGGGAAAACTGCCCATTTCTAATCGATTTTGTGGTTGTATGTATAAGAAGCTTATTAATATAGGCTGTGAGCTAGTAGGAGAAACCCTCCCTCCCAGAGGGGAATTTTGTAGGGTATGATTTTCTGAAAGAACATACAGAGTGACTTCGATCACGAACCATAGTAGCCGTAGTTTAACTATGGTCAGATTGAACACGCAATGGTTTAACCAGAATGCCGTCATCAGTCTACTATAGTTCAACCCACGGCAAGGGATGGTTGCTCTGGTTCAAACATGGCGGAGATAAATAAACGTTCACAAATTTGAAACTAACTTTGGTTGTATCTTCGGCATTGATAGTCATATGACTTGAGTTATAAACGTGTTATTTGTATGTAGTCAGTTACTCGATACATATATACAATTGCAACAACAATTAACTATTTTACAGCGAATTATTTGAGAAATTGCGTTGACGGTGTCAAGGTAAAACACGTATGGTTTAAATGCACCATGTATCGGCATAGTCTAAAACTTGGGATGGAATGCAATTGGAATGGAATGAGCTTTGATTCCAACCGCACTCCATTCCATTCTAGTCTAAAGTTCCCATTCCATAGTTTAGTCTGTGACAGTATAGGATAAAATAGGGAATGAATCTGGAAGAAAATTGGAATGAAAAAAAGTGAAATATGCTTATTTTACCATATAAGGCTATCATGAAAGCATGGGAACACAATGCAATATATCTGACATGTTTGGGACTTTTTCTACTTAATCACTGGACCTTACCCTTACCTTACCCAAAAATAATACAATATTTCTTTTTTCTATTGTATTAGAGATATTTCTAATTTTTAGTTAAATATCACCAATGTATCACAGAAATCAGCGATTTTATTTATTTATTTTAACATTTTTACCCAAAATCTCAATATTTAAGTATCGGATCCATAAATTATATGGTGGGACACGTAGAGATGTGTTCCGAGAAAGATTCCATTAATTCAAATTGGTTCTAATATATTCCATTCTTTTTCTAAAAAAGAATTCCATATTTCGGCGATTTTCGTCTAAAAACGCACACATGTCTCATTTGAAACTTCTTCGATCACAAACTATAGTTTAACTATGGTCGTTGATCTGCGCATGTCTAGTTGAGGAGTAATGCGAACTTACTCTAGTTAAACCATAGTTTCTATAAATGGATACACGCGGCATAGTGTAAAACCTGGAATGTGTTTACTTTATCATATAGATATATGTCAATCAAAAATTAACAACTAAAACTAGAATAAATACAGGTACATGAACAAATATGTAGTATATAGAGTCTAGTCTCAGCGAGTTGGTTACCAATTGAATACAGGCACATGAACAAATATGTAGTATATAGAGTCTAGTCTCAGCGAGTTGGTTACCAATTGAATACAGGCACATGAACAAATATGTAATATATAGAGTCTAGTCTCAGCGAGTTGGTTACCAATTGAATGCAGGCACATGAAAAAATATGTAATATATAGAATCTAGTCTCAGCGAGATGGTTACCAATTGACTTTCATACAACACCGAGAATGGCTTAGCCCATCGAGGTTTAAATAAGTCCATACCGAGTTTTTTTCTATCTTTAGCGTGTCATCCTACATAACACATCTAAGCGGTTTGGAACTTTTTTCTATTTAATCACTGGACCTTACCCTGCCCAAAAAGGTTACAATATTTCTTTTTTCTATTGTATTAGATATATTTCTAATTTTTAGATAAATACAGCCAATGTATTACAGAAATCAGCGATTTTATTCAATTTTTTAAAAGTTTTACCCAAAATCTCAATATTTAAGTATCGGATCCATAAACTATATGGTGGTGCATGTAGAGATGCGTTACGAGAAAGATTCCATCAATTTAAATTGGTTCTAATATATTCCATTCTTTTTCTAATTATTTTTTTTCCAGATTTCGGCGATTTTCGTCTAAAAACGCCACATTTCCCCCTAAAACTCACTAAAGCCCCAATGCTCAGATGGCACACATGTCTCATATTGAAGCTTAATGTATGTTTTTTCAGAAAATCATACCCTACAAAATTCCCCCTGTCGGGAGGGGGGTATACAGCCAGCTCAAGAACTAATAAGTTTTACTGGATCACTGATGAACATTTTCGAAATTTCGACTCTGTGCTTACATTTTGTGAGCAATGAAAACAGTCAATCAATGAAAACAGCTGTACCCTTGACCTGTTTATTAAACAAACAAGAACTTTCTTACGTCTTGTGACCCCACATTTTCTAGTGATTTTTCAAGTGGAAAATTAGTTTTCTATATGAACATTACACTGCTGCAGTATCCATACTTGATTTGACTTTGCAGCAAATCATTAATACATTGGGAAAATAATTAGTTTCATACCTATGAGAGATACGTGCAGTAATTAGGACTCGCTCAGATTCGTACCAAGGGACATTTTTCCGATACCAATTGGTAAAATAAGCTCAGAAATAAGTTTTCCATAGTTTATTACATAGGTTTTGAGTGTTTTTTGTCCAATTTAGTCCAATTTCTATAAAAGCCGTAATTTTGAGTTTCATTTTTTTTCGTGTTTAAAATGACGTGTTTATGAAGTGTTTGCAATTGAACTATGCTTTTTCGGTATCAACGTGTAGGGTTGCATGTTTGTAACCGTTTTTATGAATTAAATCTGCATGACAACATGTCTAGTAGGCATGAAACCACTAAATCTTTCCCCTACCCCCTAAAATAGGATACTGTGAAAAAATTAAGATTTGCGTAAAGGGTAAACTATTATTCCTTATCATTCAAACTCGACTTGGTAGCATTCAGCTGCTAGTATCAATTTTGCTTGTAGTGGTATTTTTGCTCGTATTCGCTACTATAATCAGGTCTGGTACCACCAATTTTGAAGAATTTGCTTAAAACATCAATTTCGGCATGAAAATCGACATAAATTGGCATATTCATCGTCCTTATTGTACCTAAAATGCATATTTTATTAATGTCCATTGACTGTTCTAAACATTTGATCTATTTAATATGGTGTATTGACAAGAAATGCCATTTGGTATGACAATTCAGATAGTGTAAAAGTTAAAAAAAAAAATCTCTGACTTTTGTCGATTTCAGACTATTGTCCTTGGTATTCGGCAAATAACTCATTCGATTTGCATGAAGTAGGTGTTTTTAAGCTTGTTATGAAAATGACAACACAATATCCTCATTTAAGAAACATATGAACATGTCTTCTTCTCTTATGTTTACCACCACTAATTACATGTAAACCTCCGAGGTGCATCGAATGTAGTTCCTATAATAAAAAATAATCATTCCTTTTTTGATGGCAATGGCATTATAAGTAGGAGAAAACTGCCCATTCCTATTCGATTTAATGGTTGTATGTATAAGAAGCGTATAAATAAGTTTTACTAGATCACCGATGAACATTTTCGAAATTTCGACTCTGTGCTTGCACTTTGTGAGCAATGAAAGCAGTCAATCAATGAAAACAGCTGTACACTTGACCTGTTTAGTAAACAAACAAGAACTTTCTGTACATGTATTGTGACCCCACCTTTTCTATTGATTTTTCAAGTGGAAAATTAGTTTTCTATATGAACATTACACTGCTGCATTATACATACTTGAGTTGACTTTGCAGCAAATCATTAATATGTGACACTTTAACATTGGTGTCTATGGGGAAAATAATCAGTGGTTTCATACCTCCATCGTGATAAAAAAACAGAAATTAGTTGCTGACTGTGTATTACTGTAAATGGTACATCGTGTGAATATACATGTCATGTATTCATCATTTCTATACAATATCTCCAACATTTCGTGTGTACATTGATTGTTTTGACCGACGATGAGTTTCATTTGAAATTTATAATGTACAGTAATGTTGAACTGCGCAGTAATTTGCATACTGCCAGGTCAACTAGAAACCCGGTACCGATATAGTATCTCGCAGCGTATGTTTTTTTTACACTAACATAATATTTTATTTTATGTAACTCATAATGATCTATCATTTTAACTCCTCGATGTCCTTTATAATTATTACTTTTCGCACTTATAGGTTACAGGTTTAGAGCAAAAAGGTGAAACTATAGTTATTAATTATCAGATGAGTTTGACAATTATCATGATAATTATCGCGCATAACTTCCAAATATTCTAGTTGTCGTGTGAAATCTTCAGGACGAAAAGTCGAAATTTACATCAGGTCGAAAAGTTGATGGCACTAACAGAAAAATATTCTGCGAGAGGACTCACATCACTATTATCTCCCTTGAATACTCATGCCCTATAGATGAAGGAGGTAGATTTAAAAAAACAAGTCCGCTTTTCTACATTTTACAGGATACATTGATTTATCTTTACCAGGTTCTAAATCTACAGCATTTTAGGAAGAGATCACGGAAAATGCATGTTGATATAAGATGTCTAGCTAATTCTGCCTCATTTAACACATCATGGGTCTAATCATGTACATTTTGTTTATCTCTATGCCACGAACAAGAACATTACAATGGGACCCTATGGAAAATTAATTGTGGTGTGAGACGTTATCACACAATTATTTTATTGAATAAGACGGCGTTTATCGAGTCTTATCTTTCGCGGTTCCAAAGGAAAATCACGTCAGACTCGTTAAATAACTGTTCTAGTTCAGAATATAAAACCCCAATTTCTGCAAAGACAGACATACGACGATGCATGCCTTCTTCAACTGATATGACTCCCTTCAGTCCATCCGTTCTTGCCTAAACATCTTCTAATGCTAAAAATATAAAAATGTTAGGCGCCATGCTTGTTTCTTCATTGTTGTATTAGGATAAAAAAGAAAAAGAAAAACAAAGAAACATCTATGAAAGACTTCTATCACTAGCAAACATCTTATGGAATAATGTGTGTGCAAATGGAATACTATCATGTTATTCAGCTTTCATAAGGTAGGAAAGTTCAGCCATATGGAAGAATCTTCCTCAAACGGGTTATCGATGAGTCGCCAGATTTTTACATGGAGCGTGTAGGGGGAAATTTCATTATTGTTTAATATTAGAAATTCTATAAATATGATCGCTTAGGTGCAAACAGTTTCTTAAAATACAATTTATTATCTTTATTTTGATGTATGTTTCATATTTTTATGTTAAAAGGATCTTGATCTGTTTTCGAGTTTAAATACACCATCTAGTGTCCTTATATGTTCTATATAAAATTCTTAAAATATGTCGAACATGTGTTTTTTAATTGTAAATATATCGCATAATGACGAAACTGAAGCCTTAGGTGCAAACGGTTCTAAATAGGTGAAACACTAATCTTTATTGTGATATAGTTTTTTTGTTAATGACACTAGTTATAGATGGTCTGTTTTACAAGCAAAGATATCAATTTTTTTTAAATTATTAATTGTTGTTGTTGTTGTTGTTTGCGATAATCACATTAAGCAGACGACGCGGAGAAATATATAACATGAAGAGTTGTATGCATAAATGTTTAATTCATGCAAAAACCCATTACACATGTATTATGGTATTTCCATTTTAAGGCAAAACAGGAGTCAGAACGAAACTTTTGCTATATCAAAAATGATGGTATTTTTAACTTTTAAACAGCTTTTTATAGAAGTTCTCACTATTATAATGCCATTTCCATAAAAATACACTTAAAAAAAAATATTCTCAGTTATAGCTTATTAAAAGCTTGTTTATAATAAAGTATTTCATGTAAATATTAAACTGATTTTTTAAAAATGTGTTTTGCTTAAATTTACTGAAGTGCATTTATAGTTTCATTCCATATGGTCACTGTAGATACATAATGATTCTCAATGTTTTATGGCCCCCATAAAGTGTGCAAGTGTGACTGCCGACACGCTCAATTACATAACGTCGAAGGCGGCTTTATCGATATCTGCGGGAGGTAAATCTGTACTAATCTATCACCAAGAGTTACATTTCGTGAAATTATTGTTTTTTTCAGTCGATTTCGATTTGAGGAAGATTCTTCTATATGAAACGCATACCTTTGCTTTGATGTAGCAAAACGTTAAATCGTTTGTTGTTTTCATATTCTCTTACTTGAGGGCCTCATGGTAGATTGACTAGTTTCAAATGAGTTCTCTCGTTAAATAAAGTCATTATTATTATTATTATTATTATTATTATAGGTTTTTAAGCTTACTTTTTTCTTTTTTTGTTAAAACAATATATATATAAACGATGTGTGATGCAAAAGTTCTATACAAAGTGTTTTTTGCACTTCATTTACGTTAATTTCGACCCCATTTATGTGACATATACGCTTCCAAATTTCATTTTATATAAGCAATTTATTTTTGATTGTGAATATTATCACATGTTGCGTAATTACCAACAAAATTAAATTTTACGCAGTCTTGGACGCCATATTGGACATCTCTGTATGTCTTCAAAAAATACGTAGGATTTAAATTCATTTACGTAAAGCTCTCTTTCATAAACGTGGTTTAATATACAATAGTGTGTTATATTAAAAAAAACTTGTTGTTCCAATACTAACTTGAGTATGGTTAACTTTCATTTTTGCTCTTATTTGAACATTTGCACATTTGAACTTGAACATTTGAACATTTGACCTATTTTTATTCTCCAAAATTATAAAAAGTGAACATTTGTGAAATTCAAACCCACATCGGTGATTGGCGAGAAGGTACAGAGTTAGTACCAAAATTCAAAATGTATGCCGGTAAACCCAAAACCTGACAATGCCGAACATATTGGTATATATATACTCGGTAAAAAAAGTTTTGGACCAGGGTATATAAAGTCATATAAAAATAAAACTAGTGTACAAAATTTAAGTATCTTTTTTTAGTAACCAAGGTCTACCCTATCCGGTTAATTTGGTACCAGAAACATTAAATTCCAAACAAGATTTGATTTTAAAAATATATCGCGAACACACAAAGGGTCTGTAAAAAATGTTGCAAAGTCCATACAAAGTAACAGTTACGGACACATTCGAGTAACCAATAAAAATATTATTATTTTTTCGCAAACTTTCATTGTAAACGATAATTGTTGTTGATTGTTGATCGATTGTGAATTATCACTCAGATAATAAGGGTTATGGTCGAATTTCAAGGTTCAGCGATCATTGTACGGGATCGAAAACTGCCATGGTCCAAAACTTCTTTTACAGAGTATAGATCGGGTCAGGGTACCCTATTTTAACATGCATCTATTCATCTCATTGTTGCTGAACTAGACGGACAACGCCACGGCATGATACGTCCCGTGTATCATTCTTTAGCAAATACCATATGATACTTGTTTTGCTTGTGGACAATATTCTGTTCGGATGCCCACTGTGATTGATTGCACTCAGAAAGAAAAATAAATTTTACCTTCACTATACTTTAACATTTGCATTTATTATGTCAATATTCATATATTATTAAATTGCGGCTCTCCGGTTGGTCAACACTTATTAAATTGTTATCCAATATAAAGGAAATAACGTATTTCTCCCCAAACATTAAAGTGATTGCTAGCTGGACGGACCGTACTGATTGCTAGCTGGACGGACCGTACTGATTTATTTTAAAATGGATCAAACAGGATAACTGATTAATTTTAAACGTAGGCTTTTAACATTTACAATTGAAGACCTTTTCTTGTTATTGAGCTAAACAAACAACGTATCTCCGCTATTTGAACCATTGACGTTTCTTTTAAATAATTTCATAATTTAGGTGAGCATTCTTATTAATTTTTTTTTAACTATTTAAGAAACGTTTGGCTCAAAATTCTCAAAAGGTTATGCAGGATAAAGGAGATAAAAGTTGGATGGACACCTTGATATATGCTTTATAGTTATTAACTGTAAATGAAAAATAGCATTATCGGGTTAAAAACATGCATAAAATCCCCCACTAAACGTCTCATATAATATATACGATTGTATTCCAAAAACTGAATGACAAAAGGAAACGTTCAAGAAAAAAACCCAACAAAACAACGGTAGAATTATAATGGAATGCGTGTTTATTTTCGTGGTGATAGCAGTGTACATTCATACATCTGACGCACGTAAGTAAAGCCATTTTTAATTATCATATATATATTTATTCAAAATACAAAAGACCTTTAGGTCTATGAGTACACAGGTACAACACAATACATTATATATACACATAAATGGCAACATATAAAGCCTATTTTGTCACATATAATTTTTTGTCATACATTTTCTCCATTACTCACTTACTAAGAAGTGTTTCAGTTCAAGATTCGATCTCTTGGGAGAGTAAAAGAGTGATTATTTATATATATATCAACATGAAATGCATGATTTTATTACATACATATATATATATATAGATACATATACATATACACATACATATATACACACGTATCTTTTTTATTTTTTTATTTTTTATTTTTTATTTTTATTACACTCAAACCTGTCTCAAAAAGTCACTCATGCAGAGGCTCAAAATTGGCCGGTAAAAATCCGTGACCACTAAATATATATAAATTCAATTGAATTTAAGACAATAATATGTAACTTAAATTAAATTTAAGATAATAGCAGAGTTATTCAATATACGTCTGCTTAAGACACGTGTCTATCCATTTTACGTGACCGCTAAAACAGGTTTGATTGCACATGTATTTTTTAATATCAACATATTTTAATAGTTAAGAGTGTTAGTAGCAAACAATGGTTAACAAGAGCTATACTAATTGATTTGTAATACATTAGATTAATTATTATAGATAATATAACTTCTTAGTCTAAACCCCTCATATACATATGTAGATAGATTTCTTATAGTTGTTCCATTTTCACATGTTATTAACTGAATGAACTTCGGAATATTTGGCCTAAACCAGAAATGGCGATTTATATATGTTTTCCTTAAATCAGTCTATAGTGTACATTCTAAAATAAAATGAAATTCGTCTATAATATCATAAGCACTTACATTTTTCTAATCTATATAACTTCGACAAGTATATGAAAAATTGATTTGCAAATAAACAATATATTCATTTTTTTTTTAACCTTCCTCCTTCCCTACATATTTACTGAATCGGTATAACAGTGAATAAGACAACAATAAAACAATATCGGCAAAAGTAATGTTTTAAGTGATAATTGTGATTTTATTTCAACAGCGTTATTCAATTACGCTAAAAGAAAATGATTAAAAACAAAAACTATTAAATAGATTTTATTTATTTGTTAACATATATTATATTCTTTATTTCACCAAGATTTCCATATTAAGCAAACGCAGGCTATGGGAGCCTGTACGGTGGAAACCGATAATTTGAACAAACATGTCTGCGAAATTCAAATGTTTTCATCTGTACATGTCCATATATTTTTTTATCAGAACGCGCTATTTAATGAAATACTGCAAATCTGCAAGCAGCCACACCCGTAGCAAAAACATGTGTTTTCGTGTGCTATATTGAGGATTACAAATTCGAGTTATAGCTCGCCTAGCAGGGAAGGAATGTAATAAAACGATAAATTGAATCTATTTCTAACAGAAAATGAATTGTTGATATTGATCAAATTTCTGTACGGGTGTGTTTGAATTTACGAGAGATAATACACGAAACGTCCAAACTGTCTTGGCATAATATACAGTTATCACATGTGTGTTTGGGGAACAGTCAAAACTGTTTTCCCTCGGTGGAGGGGATGGCAGTGTGAACTGTTTCCCTCGGCCTATCGGCCTCGGGAAACAGTTCACACTGCCATCCCCCGACACCAAGGGAAAACAGTTTTGACTGTTCCCCAAACACACATGTGATAACTGTTTTATTACCTGATTAATGTTACTGTACGAAACAGTGAAAATGAAAATTTGTTTTATAATGGGAACCTATGGTGAAAAAAGCAACATGACGTCACGCAAACGAAATTCCAGCACGTGAGGGAAACAGTCGAAACTAAAGCCCGGTAACAGTTCGTTTTCACCGGGAACAGTCTTTTCCTTAGTGAATTAGCAAGAAATGACGATATAGCATTTATATAGGAGATCAGGTAATAAAGCGTGTTAAAACACATTATTACCTGATCTCCTATATAAATGCTATATCGTCATTTAGTTAAAGCATACATATTTGCAGAAATTCTTAATCGAATGTTTGGTTTACATCTTGTTTGTTCTCATACAATTGTTTGTAAAACATATTCTTTGTAAAACATGTTCCATCTTATATCAGAAGCACCCGTACGAGTTTTCAAAAGATTGATCCTAACACGAGTACTTATCTCCTCTTACACATGTACAGTATTTCCGCTCAAATGTTGTGAAACAAATAAGTGTCGTACAGTGACCTATTTATAAAATTTGCAGAAAATATGCAAAATTCAGGTAATTCAAAACCATGAGTACATTCTTTAATATCTACTTTATAAGACATTTTAGTAAATTAACTTCTGGTCGAGAAGACTCAAATTATTGATAAAATGTTTGAACATGAAGCGTTCATTGATTTCGCGAGGAGTTCGTCAAGTACCGTAGATTCAGATTTCCCGTTGAATTGTTTTCAACTGTATGCATTCGAAGTCGGCATCGAAAACAAGGTTTTAAAAAGGATATATAAATCAACTAACGGATTTATGTTCCGCCATGTTTTGCTCAAATTATTGGTTTCCACCTTACAGGTATAAAACCACTAATTATTTTCCCCATAGACACCAATGTTAAAGTGGCGCATATTAATGATTTGCGGCAAATTCACTCAAGTATGGATAATGCAGCAGTGTAATATTCATATAGAAAACTATTTTTCCACTTGAAAAATCACCAGAAAACGTGGAGTCACAAGACATGTAAGAAAGTTCTTGTTTGTTTACTAAACAGGTCAAGGGTACAGCTGTTTTTATTGATCGACTGTTTTCATTGCTCACAACGTGTAAGCATAGAGTCGAAATTTCGAAAATGTTCATCAGTGATCCAGTAAAGCCTATTAATACACTTCTTATACATATAACCACAAAATCGAATAGAAATGGGCAGTTTTCCCCTACTTATAATGCACATTTCCATCGGAAAAGGAGGGATTACTTTTTATTATAGGAACTACATTCGACTACACCTCGGAGGTTTACATGTAATTGGTGGTGGTAAACCTATAAGAGTAGAAAACATGTTCAGATGTTTCTTAAATGAGGATTTTGTGTTGTCATTTTCATAACAAGCTTAAAAATACCTACTTCATGCAAATCGAATGATTATTTGCCTAGATATGGTCTTGTGAATACCAAGGACAATAGTCTGAAATCGACAAAAGTCAGAGATATTTTTTTTAATTTTACACTATCTGAATTGTCATACCAAACGGCATTTCTTGTCAATACACCATATTAAATAGATCAAATGTTTAGAACATTCAATGGACATAAATAAAATATGCATTTTAGGTACAATTAGGACGATGAATATGCCAATTTATGTCGATTTTCATGCTAAAATTGATTTTTCAGTAAAATTCTTCAAAATTGGTGGTGCCATACCTGATTATAGTAGCGAATACGAGCTTAATAATGCCAAAAATACCGCTAAAGTCAGAATTGATACTAGCTGAACGCTACCAAGTCGAGTTTGAATGATAAGAAATAATATTTTACCTTTTACACAAATCTTCATTTTTCACAGTATCCTATTTTAGGGGGGTACGGGAAAGATTTAGTGCTTTCATGCCTACCAAACCTGTTGTCATGCAGATTTAATTCATGAAAACATGTTGCAAACATGCAACCCTACATGTTGATACCAAAAAGACATAGTTCAACTGCAAACACTTCACCATTACGTCATTTTAATCATGAAAAAAAAATGAAACTCAAAATTACGGCTTTTATAGACAAAACTGGACTAAAAGCGCTCAAAACCTATGTAATAAACTATGGAAAACTTATGTCTGAGGTTATTTTACCAATTGTTATCAGAAAAGTGTCCCTAGGTACGAATCTGAGCGAGTCCTAATTACTGCACGCATCTCATATAGGTATGAAAGCACTAATTATTTCCCCCATAGACACCAATGTTAAAGTGGCACATATTAATGATTTGCTGCAAATTCAACTCAAGTATGGATAATGCAGCAGTGTAATGTTCATATAGAAAACTATTTTTCCACTTGAAAAATCACCAGAAAACGTGGGGTCACAATACATGTAAGAAAGGTCTTGTTTGTCTACTAAACAGGTCAAGGGTACAGCTGTTTTTATTGATCGACTGTTTTCATTGCTCACAACGTGTAAGTATAGAGTCGAAATTTCGAAAATGTTCATTAGTGATCCAGTAAAGCCTATTAACACGCTTCTTATACATATAACCACAAAATCGAATAGAAATGGGCAGTTTTCCCCTACTTATAATGCCCATTTCCATCGAAAAGGGAGGGATTACTTTTTATTATAGGAACTATATTCGACTACACCTCGGAGGTTTACATGTAATTGGTGGTGGTAAACCTACAGGCTTCCATAGTCTGAAACAGCAATGGAATCAACATAGTCAATGCATGATAATAATGTTATTATTATCAAATTAACCAATAGATTAAAGTACGCGATTAGCAAATTTCTTGCCGATACACGTTCTCGCTTACCATTAATTTATCAACGTAAAAAAGATTATTATTTTTTATTTATTTTTAAAAAATCACATGACTAAATCACATCGCTTATTGCTTTTAATTTATGCGAATAAATGATTATTTTACCTGTCGAAAATTGTTTCTAACAGCCCCTCTATAGCTCGAATAGAACTATGTACCCATTTAAACTGAAAACATCGATAAAATTAACCTTTTAATAATTTAGTAATTAGTGTTTCTTAATGTAGTTATATTATTTTGCCGTTAAGTGTTATATTCATAAGCGTAAAATTGTTCGCTTTTTCCCTGATTCGAATAAGGAAAACGGAAACAACTTTACGATCAAGTTATACACTGCTCAAGTTGAACAAGAATATATATATATTTTAAACAGAACATATTGTTTATTTATGAATTAAAAAAATGCTTTGATTTCTATCAATTAATAATAATATAATATATAATTAACATTAGTGGTTGAACTACGCGTAATTTTTTGTTTTATTTCAGTTTGTTCAGCTGGCACCACGTTTGGAGAAGGTGACCCTCAAAGCAAGGATGACAGAACCGATTCCAACACTGGTAAGTTACCCGTCTGCATCAATAAGAGGAGCAGTAATTCGGAAAGTTTTGAGACTGATTCCATAACTTGACAATTAACGTTCAAAATAAAACATAATTTGTTACAACCTGAGAATATTTCATTCAGTTTAATATCCATGGCATTTACATAATGCATGTTGCATACTACGGAGCAATGTGACGACGTTCACGATAGCACAAAAACGTCATTTATTATTTTTATTAAAATATATGTCATTGACCCGAATGGAATTGTCCCTTGCGATTTCCGAGACACTCATTCGTTCGTTTTTGCGATGACGGCTTTCACATATTGTACCACCATCGCGACATGTTTCGTCCTACCTGTGCATTATCTGTAGATTCGTGACCTTTCGTAAATCATCCGAATAGCAACTCTCCGGAACTTTTAACCGTGTGTAATCATTTTCCAAGCGTCACACAAGCCTTCGTACAAAATCCGACACTCCAACATTGCAAGCAACGTCAACTTGTTTAATTCATCGAAAATCCGCACATTTACACGCCTACCAAACGATCTAATGGTGCTGGCGTCTGCACTGTTTGAGGAGTATCCGGTGGTGCCATTGAGCGTCTATTTTTCATGAAAAAAAGGTATGCCGTCACGATTATTTGCGAATAATTTCTTTACAAAGCGGTTAATGAAAAATTGAAGAAAGTTGTTCAACTCTACTGCGAAAGGTATTATTCCACGCAAATGTCGGAACTGAAAGCCCAGTAGTTTTTTTAGGTTTTACGTTTTTCGGTGACGGTTAATGAAGTAAAAGTGCATGAACATTAAAAATGGTATTTTTCATTGATAGAACACTTTTTGGCGAAAATGGTATTTTCAGCCATATGCTATCACTCGTAGACCGGATACATCGTATTAGCGCACCACGCGGATGTTACAGAACGCAGTATCTCAGTCCGACGATTTGTCTAGATTTTTGCGTCGAAGATCAAGACTATTGCTCAGCAGGAAAACATCAAACATTCTCGCCCTCAATCAATACTAGTATCATCTCTCTTTTTTTGCGCTTGGAATTATGGGGGGAAAAGTAGTCCGGTCAAACATGGCAGCCCCCATCACGCTGGACAGGCCAGTGAAGACGATATTCAACAAAGACAATCCTTGTACGTATGGAAGAATCGTGTGAAGAATTTGTTATGGTGCATGACTTTGACTTAATTTAGAAGTAATATGAAATAGGCAATGCCTAGATAACAGGAAATGATTTAATTAGAACGCGTTATGTTTCAGTAGTGCATGTGCACACCGAATTACTCCACCGCGGATGAAGTCCTGAAAAATCAGGAGGGCACCTGCCGAATATCATTCGATAAGACGTCAGTATGAACATCAAATAACACTGGGAACGCGCGCCTGTTTTGGATGGTTTAATTTGCGGGACCTGGTACGGTTTTTGACGTGATTTGCGGCGCGATCCTAAAAATGTAAAAGAAATTTTGTTTTTGTTATATGATGCAATGGATAAATAAAAGGATAAAAAAGGAAAATAGAACCCTATTGTTGGGTTTTAATCACATGTGTATTATTAATTAATTATAAAAAGTAAAAAATATCGACAAAAATTATGTACTGGCATGCAAATACTCATTGGTAATAACAATTTCGGGGCAAGTTAAACAATTCAGGGCAAGTGACATTTCAATCAGGGCAGGTGGACTTTTGAAATCTACTTGCCCTGGGCTATTCCCAATTTTGGTTTTCTTGGAGCACTGTTGTGGCGACTACTCCTCATAAACTACTTTTATTGTTCATGAAACTTCACAGGAATGTTGCTCTTAATGTCTATTATTATACCTCACTCAAAATTCTCTATGTAATTTCCCCATTCCCGATCAGTCAACAATTGGTAATGTTTCATGGTAATGTTTCATGGCATGAAACATTATCTCGTGCATACCGATCATTATCTCGTGCATTACCGATCAGTCAACAATTGGTAATGTTTCATGGTAATGTTTCATGGTAATGTTTCATGGCATGAAACATTAAATCTTGAAAATTTGTTTCAAGTTCTTTATTGTTGTTAATAAAAAATAATTGCTGATTAAATGAATTTTGATGTTTGGTATAATAAAATAAATATCACATCCCATGGAGGGTGATAGAACATATTGTCAACCCTCGATGTGGTAATGTCCACCCCGGCTAAAGCCTCGGTGGACATTACCAATCTCGGGTTGACAATATGTTCTATCACCCTCCATGGGATGTGATATTTATATAATAATACATGTCAGCCGGAAATTCAAGATGGCCGCTACGGATTGCTTCGGAGTGACATTATCTTCCTCAGGTTGACATTATCCACTTTCTCCCTCACAGGGATGCAATATTTATATAAAGTCACATGTGGATCCTGGTAAAGATTGGGTGTTATTAGTGCAAATAATAATGTATTCATTATCGACACCGTCGTGGTTTTGGGTGGGGTGGTATGCGCCGGCTGCCTGTAAAAGTAATCGGAATTATTCATCATGTTAACCTATTTTAGGTCATGTAAATTGGTGTTGACAAATTAAAAAACAACAACACAATAATTCATTAATTTATGAAAACAAAAGCAGAAAATACACACACTTTTGTTCCACGCAGATCACCATATGTATTGCAATGTATTGGCTAACTGTCAGTTTCGTTTCAAAACTCAACAGTAATAATTACATTTTTTTTTTTTTTTAATCTTCACAATGACGTACACAGGTGATTAATAAACACATTCAGGTATAGTAGACTTATTGTTGGCGGTGCATACCTAACTATTATAAAATGTATTCAGATCGACCTTGTCCCAGTTGTATGACGCACGTGCGTAGTGCTGACACGACACATCGCTATTATATACAACTAAACCACACTTGACGACAATTGTTTGCCTTTTGTAAAACATATATACACTCAAGTGATATGAAAACGCAACACGGGAATTTCCGCTATATATTGTATATACTGCACACTTAATTGCACATAATATTCCAAAGAAATCCCAAGATGTTTTTTAAAAAGAAAGTTGCAGTTAACTAGAGAAAGGACACAACTGTGATGTTGTAGACGTTTTAATCACACTACACTTTGTAACAAGAACTTCATAAATGTTGAAGTAGCTCTTTGAAAAATTGAGTTAGTTCAGTACTGTATTTAACGTAAATAATTTGCAAAATGTTGCATCCTAAGTTTGCCCTCATGATTGAGCCAAACGCGTACTCTGTGAATAATGAAACATTGAAGGAATACTATTTGCTGTATTATTTGTTGTTTTAGTATTTTTTCCAAAAGGAAAGGTCTTACGTAGCCATGTACCATTCGATTAAAAGCAGCACATTATACATACAATATATAGCGGAAATTCCCGTGTTGCGTTTTCATATCACTTGAGTGTATTGGTCTTTAAATAATAACGACGATACATACTCGGTATGCTTAAACTGAAGGACAAAAATGTGAATTCCTAACTGTAAATGACTGTGTCAAACATTATTTTAATACATTAGGCAGATACGGATCCCGGTTATGTTTCAGCAATCCAGACATCCTCATATAGGCTGTAAGCTAGTCGGAGAATCACCCCCAACCCTCCACCACAGGGGGAATTTTGTACACCCTGATTTTCTGAAAGACCATTATGTGTAGAGCATTTTGGAACATGTGTGCCATCTGACAACTGGGGCTTTATCGTGTTACTGGGTGTAGAATACGTTACCTATAAAATAATAATTAGTTTTACTGCATTTTGAACACTAAACATGTATGGAAGTAAGGGTTTGTATATTAAATTGTCTTTATTATTCATGCCTACTATAATACAAACGTTCGTTTCACTTACTTTTTATACCTTGGATTACTGTATTACTAAGCCTACGTTACCTTATTTTATTAAGTTTATTAACGTAAGACATAAAGAACATTAATTATGTTACATGTTAATAATGTTTGGTTCTTGTAATTTCCCTTACATTGTGTGTTTTTAAATCATTTTCTAATTTCCGCATGTTAAAAGAAATTAGAACAAATCCTCCAATACACTATTTAAGTTTTATTGCAACATTCCTTTAGATATAATTGATTGTAACAACTAATTTTGAACATTATTTATATCTTTTAAACTCCAAAATTGCGTTCACTGAATGTTTATACCTTTGATACATGCATTATTAAGCCTACGTTACCGTAATTTACGTTACAATGTTGAATGAATGTGTTTGGTTTAAGAAATTAAGAAAATAAGAAAATAAGTATTTTATATCCGAAAATTATTTTAAACATCTTAGTTATAACAGACATACGTTTCCATGATGTCAACACTGTTTGGTTCTTGTATTGTCTGTTACACTGTGTATTTTTTTGAAATAATTAATAATAATTTTCCGTGTGTTACTAGAAATCTAGAAAATACAGCCAACTAGCTTATAAAGATCTTAATACAACATTCCTCTACAAATCATCGATGGTAACAGCAATGTTTGAACAGACTTGAAATTATGTCAAGCAAATATGTGTTACCTCATGTATTAAACGTTACGTACGTTACCAGCTACGTTTGCATCATATTATTTAAATACCACATCTAAGTATCAAATAAAAAAACATGGATATATATCTTTATTTTCCTTTATATATTGTTTATACTTGGGCAAACATTGAATGAAATGAAGTTTGTATATAATTTACACGACTCTTCCGTATTTTTTACGTTACCAAATTCAATGACAAATAGCACATTATATGCACAGTTTAAAATGCTAATTAATTCATATATTAATCAAATGCAACGAGGTAAGCAATTTCAGCATATTCACAAAATAAATTGAACTTTATTTACGTTACTAACAAATATAAATGTATAGCTCTATAAGCTAGCATGCATTTTCATGGACATATATTACATCATTTCAGCTCATAATTCCTCTATACATTGTCATCACTTTCTTCAAACTCAATATCAATCAGTTTTTTGGCTGCCATATCTTCCCACCCATTATTGCTTCCTTCTTCAGTGTCAGGCTCTTTGAACATGATGTCAACCAACTATTGTGACGCAATATCACCAATAGTCCAGTCAAATTCAATAACTTCATTTTCTCTCAGTTGTTTCTGCGCCTGGTTAATGTTGGTCAGTATGGTGCCACAAAAGCACTTGTAAGTGTGCATGTTCAAATGCATGATTACAGAAAACTGACACGGCGAAAAAAAGCTCTAATTGTGGCATTTGCATTTTCAGTAAAACGCATTTGACATCCGTGTTTGCCATACAGGCAGCACACTTTCCTCTCCATGATCTCCGTACATTTTTTGAAGATCATCCGAACATTCATGCTGTTGTTCCATCAATCCAAACTGACACACACTCTCTGTGCTTTTTAATCATCTTCGATGGGACAGCCTTGTCTCTCTCTATAAAGCCTCTGGTTCTGACACAGCTTGTAAAGCAATGTAGTGTGGGTAGTAAAGAGCAAATATCAGACCCCTTAACCTCTACAATTTGTTTCACATTCAACATCGCCTTTTTTAATCATCCCAGTGCCAAACATGACATATGGTTGTATTAATGAAACGAATTTTGAAAGCAGGATCAGTATGTCTGTGTCAGGAGAATGCACCACGATTGTTTCTGATGTTGGTGAGGATTGATTCATTCTGATGTCTTCTTCCTTCTATGATGAAAACAGATCTTCCTGATCATCAGCAAAGACAAATATGTCATCTGCAATGGTAAGCCGACGAATTTTTTTCCAAACAGAGTAGGTTTCATGACCGTGGAGGTTTTGTGTTTATCTGTCCGTTTCCCACCGGCCGAACATTTGATTAATGAATTGTGTCGTATTGTTGCGATCACTCTGTAACTCTTCAAATCACAATAAGTCTTCGTTTTCGGCCCTGAAAACAGGAAAGTCGGGGTTTCACGTCGCCTCTTGCACACAAACTACCTGATATATCTAGGAACGCAAGTGTCTGTCACAAAATCGACTCAATGTGCTTTGGTAATTATGTCAGAAAACATCTCTGCCAAATCGTCAAACGTACCAGGAACTGAGGGCTGATTGTGAGGTGTTACTGTCACACACATACACAGTATATTCAGTAGGTCGCTGTGTAGCTGGCTCAACTGATACTTCTAAGCAGTGGAGCAATTTGGCTTTGTCAGTTCTAACTAAATTGCCACCAGCTGTTTCAAAGGACCATGGTACTGAGCCTAAAGGATATGATAGCTTCAACTTAAGATCTGTCTAATACCTGATCAGTAAGGGAACCAATTAACCAAATATAGTATAGTGTGTTACAGATCGGGTCGGCGTGTCAATTAACAAGTCATTGACAAATATGTCATGGTCTTCTCAGCCTGATGCTGTAATAGAGCATCATCAACATTTATATATGCTGAAATATGGACGATCGGAGGTATAGCTCATCGTCATTGATATCAACTCGGAATGGGGTTTGTGAAATCAATGGCAGACTATGAGCCTCTTCTCAAGTCTTTCTCATTGTTCTTTGTTTGGGATGGATGCTTGAAGAAATAACTTCTGAAGCCATATTTGCCATCTGGAGAGTGGCCTCTAACAGCTTTGCTCTACATTGACGTGCAATGCACCAGTGGTATTACTGCACATTTTCTACTGAATCCAACGATGTTACCCCGAAGATTTGCATGTTGATTGATAGTTTATGAATGGGTATGTGACCTGTGGAAGAGGGACACTGCATCTTCTGTTTTGGAGATCATTTGACACGGGGATGGGTTGTGTCAAGACTCAGGGTGTCATTAAATATACTGGAATGTGTCTGTTCCAATGGTCATACTCAAAGAACATTGGACATAGGCGTTAGAGTGTAGATAAATGCATGTCAAGGTCATTTTCCGTTATGTCTGTCTTTGATAAGAGTTAATATTATTAGTATTGTGTTGTCCAAATACTAGCAATCAGAATAAGGCAAAACTAACTTACATTGGATGGGGACAAAATATTATTATTCTTTGGGGTTTGTCTCAAAACCAGGATACATTGTAACAAAGGGAAGATGCCATAACTAGTAAAAAAAATACATTGTCAATAACGGATAAGCTCCTACTAGTTTATTGTGCAATTACTATTTTTCTGATTTATGAGCTATTTTAAAATATTTATTTATCATATTTTTATTTTATTTTTAGACATTACATTTATTTATTTACTTATATTAATGAATTATATTATATTTTTGTTTTTAAAACAAATCATAATTAAAAGTACAATACCAACATCTTTATTTCTGGAAACGTCCAATATTACACGTAACTTTAAATGGTAACGTAATTTTCGTGTTTATTTTACATATCGATACACACACATTTTATTTATTCATTCTTTTATATATATATTCATTTAATGAATAATATTTTATGATTAAAATAGTCACTGTTTCAGCAAAGAACGAGAGCCTTTATTTCTGGAAACATGCTATATGTATGACAAATAACTTTAAATGGTAACGTAAATTTCGTGTTAATGTCACCTAACGTAAACTACATTGTCTTTTGGACATTTGTTTTCTACGTTAGATTTTGGTTTTTTAACATGTTTGATAAATAATATAAAATATACATACCGTTTTGTTGCATAAAAATCAATTTTTGAGTATTACATTTTCAAAACTTGATAATGGTAACGTATTTCAAATGAATGGCACGCCCTTATGTCCCAATTCTCATTTGGCAAACATACTTCATTTGTAGAAAATGCATACCCTTTCAGCAAAATATATCCTTCAAAATTCCCCAAGAGTGGGGAAGGCCTCTTTTGGTAACTTACGGCCCGGGTCTAGTTATTATTAACTGTATTTATGATTTTTGGTAACGAACAGGATGTAACGTAAACTACAGTATATTTTCATATTTGCATTATGTTGGAAAGGCTGTCTAAATTAAACAATTCATAAATAACATAAATATAGGTAGTATTTGTTGTTCATATACAAATATACACATGTTTTACTAGAATTTATTGAAGGTGTTTTGGAATTGTTATGGTAATTTACTTGTCACGTGCTTTTTGTATACACTTTCAGAAAATCATACCTTCAAAATTCCCCTATATGGGGAGGGGGCTCTATAGCTATCTCAAGGACTAAGCTATAGCCAGCTCGAGGACTAATAGACCCGCATGTGGTAAAGTTGAGTCGCGCACTACGTTATATAAAACGAATTACTTTTTTTTTTTTTTATAAAATCCTTACATGTGTTGAAAATTACTTAAAAGCACCATACACACTTTATAAAACCCCAAGACAGAATGTATTTTGGTCATTCTGAGTCCGTTATTAGCTCCCTTCTCTTCACCATGTTCACGTTTTCCAAATGATTTTTGATTCATTTTTTTCGCTAAATGATATCTTCAAAACCTGGGCCACAGTGGAGAGAGGGGTGAGGTGGAAGGTTTGAATTGAATATGGTTTTAAGGCGCACCAACACATGAAAAGGTTATATGGCGCCTCAAAGGCATGAACATGCCAGGCTCACCTTCCATGTACATCGAGATAAAATGTGGAAAATGGGCCTAGAACCTTCTCACCCTGAACTGCAGAGTTGCTGCAAATTCTATCGTAGAAACTCCATTTACGCTGGAGCCACCTTATTGTTTTTCTGCCACTGCTCTTTTGATGCGAGCGAGATAGCACCTGAAACAATGCAGGGATCATGATGAAGACCTTTAATGAACATGAACAAAAAATGATAAAATGAACATGAACTTGGGGGGGGATTCTACCCCTCTGCTTACCCCTCCAAAGGGATCTGCAGTGGCCCTATTCTTTGCCCCGTGACCAAACGGGGGCCCCCGGAAACCACACGGTTGAAGGTTTGAAAAGGACAACTACAATACAAATTCAATGACACTGTAAGATAAACAACATATCAAACGAATTAATTTGTTCATATTTAAATCTAATTCTCAAAGTATGTCTCAAATGAAACGTTATCATGGTTACGCTGATGGAATTACACAGTATATGTTTTATAACTCCTACGTCACCTATGGGATCCGGGGGAAGGGGCGTCAACATTTCATATACACAACTATCCGAAATATAATTGTTTTAATTACAGTTCATTCAAACACAATTACAAACAATAGCGCAATCAACGCAGACTGTGCTTAAGTGTGTGGATACAGGGTCAAAGGGGTGAACTCCTCCGAAACAACTTCATGGATTTCCATAAAACTTTACAAGAATGTTGCTCTTGCTGTCTCTTTGGTCCTAGTAAAACAAAAACAGGCCGATCGGAAATTCAAGCTACAAATAGTTACAAATATATTTTACACAATAAAAGTGTGTGGCGACTACTTCTCAAAACCATAAGTAATATTGCTTTGGAACCTTTACTAAAATGACTGGCATGACATGTAATTGGTCCTACACAAAATTCATTTCGATTTTCGATGTCAGACATGGCCACCAGCGGTCATCTTCGTTTATATAAAGTTATATAGGAAAAACTTGTGGCGATTATTCTGAAAAAACCTGGTGGATTTGCATGACACTTTACAGGAATGTTGCTCTTGATATCTAGTTGGTCCTAAGTAAAATTCAGTTCGGCCGGAAATTAAAAATGGCCGCCACAGCTAAAACTACATTTTTATAAATACAAGTTCATGGCGACTACTAACAAAATAAAGAAATTTTAACCAACTATCTCAAACAATAACTTGCTACTTATTAAAACACCTAATCATGAACTTCAAGTGAGGATTCAGCGGCCTTTTGCTCAGTAAGGACGCCTCGGCTTTAGAGATGTACAGAACAGAACAGAACATATTCTTTATTTATGACTTAAACAAATGTTTCTCGTCATATAAATACATATTACATTTTTAATATGTGACAGGTCAATGCAATTTTTACATTAAACAATGAAAAAGTACAAACACACAATCATACATACTATACACTCATACAACTCACCCATTCACTCTGACGCCCGAAATGTCTCACACAATCACTCTGGATCACGTATTTACCCTGTTATAATGATTTAACTATTCCTATTACATATTTTCATGTAAACTTTTAAGTTTTAATAGTTTACATGTCATGTCCAATGAGGATGAACATACATTTTTTTACTCATTATACATTGCAGTATTGCGAATAATAAATGCTTCCCTAACAAACCTAGATAATCTAAAAAGCTCTTGCTGGCTTGAAGATTGCATCAGCTGAATAAATTTAAAAACACTTGGATGTCTGTAATAATATTGTTTAACATATAGTTTACGTAATTGTTCGTACAAAGGACAAATTAAAATAAAATGATATTCATCTTCTAAGTCTGTACTATTACACAATGTACAATATCTCTGATTTCTATCAGTTCTATTTTGTGAATATTTGCCAGTTTCAATTCTAAGTCTGTGGGAGGATAATCTTATCCTCGACATGGCAGTTCTTAATTTCAACGGCAATATATCTAAATACACTTCATATGAGAATGAGGTTTTAAAATGCCTATACAAACATAAAACTCGATTATTTTCAACATCAGTGTTCCATTTTTGAACAAAACAATCCATTAAATTTTGTTTAATCAACAAATGAAAAGATTTCATATCAATACAAGTTGGGTCATTCCAAACATAATTATAGCCACAGTCAGATATAATGGTTTTAACATTGCTGGCCCAATTCTTCATTCCTCTTTCACAATCTCTCACAGCATCTTTATAAAAAGTTGATACTAAAATATTTTTTGAATCGACCACCTTACTCCAATACTTTATTATTTTTACATACCTTAAAATATACAATGGGTATCTACCTAGTTCTCATATGTATAACATATAATAAGAATCACTTCGTCAATAACAATCATTAAAAATCATAGAATCTTTAATCTTAACTATAGAAACAGCTCAAAACCATTTGCTTACTAATGTTTTCGCCATTCAGTACGCAGTACTTTGTTTGTCACATGTGTTGCTGTTAAAATATAGAGCTACCATGAATCAAAGGAACTTACATAAATGGGTGGTCTCACACAGTCGAAATAACACAAACACTGTCCAAAATGCATCGGTGCTGCATTAGAGTGGCCGGTGCTGCATTAGAGTGGCCGGTGATGCATTAGAGCTATGGCATTAAGAATGAGTTTTCTTTTTCACCTTTAAGCCAGTGCTACGGACGAACCATATTTCTCTCCTGTTGTAGTTATGTCAACTCAGTCGTGAGATTAATACTAGAGCGTTTGGTTGGCGGGAAGCCGCGACTTTAAAAGTTGTTGCATGACGTCGTAATTGGGCATGTTTCACCCAGCGACAGTCCAATGTTCACAAGTATTTGGTGCCAGATATGAAAAAACAAAGGCTTTTAAAACTGAAACATACGCAATCTCCTACATTTTCCAAAGTGCTCCGTGAAGCCAAATATGGGTTGCTATAGAAACGTTTTTAAAACATACGGAGAATCTTAATATAGTGAAAATCCAAGAAACATTTAAAAGAGTTTGAGTATTCATTTGTAAAAAACATAAAAGCGCTATGATTTAAAATAGTCTGTTTATGAAAGCTGTCCCTGAATTTTCTGACTGCACCTCTATAATATTTCTACTGACACAACGTTATTAGTTACAGTTATATGCATGGTTACAACTAACCTTGGCCATAGTTCCAAGGCGATAGATAGCTCTGTTGTCACCCCTGTTGTGATTGTGATGTCTTATCTTGCCTTTTATTCATCTTTAAATTTGTTCTTTGTTTTTGTGTGTGTTTGTGGTTGAATGTCGTCCTTGAATGCTACTTTTCCTGTTCGATTTTTATAAATACATTGAAGAAAGAAGTGTACAATATGTCACTTAATACACATATCTGTTTTTTCGGCGAATCCACCTATATAAACTGAAACGAAAAAGAAACGCAACTCGGGAATTTCCGCTATATATTGTATGTAGAATATGCTGCTGTTAATCGAATGGTACATGGCTACGTAAGACCTTTCCTTTCGGAAAAAAGAGGGACTAAAACAACACATAAAACAGCAAATAGTATTCCTTCAAAGTTTCATTATTGACAGGGTATGCGTTTGGCTCAAGCATGTGAGCAAACTTAGGATGACAATTTTGCAAACACTTTACGTTAAATCGCTTAATTTTTCAGAGGAACTTCAACATTTATGAATTTCTTGTTACAAAGCGTACTGTGATCGTCTACAACATCACAGATGTGTCCTTTCTCTAACTAACTGCATCTTTTGTTTTACAAAATATATTGTGAATTCTTTGGAATATTATGTGGAATTAGGTGTGCAGTATATACAATATATAGCGGAAAATTTCCGAGTTGCGTTTCTTTTTCGCTTCAGTATACATGTACTTAATGACGGTACTATTCACATTTCGAAAAGCCTTTGGCCAAAATAAAGGCATGACTAGTAACTTTTCACTAATTGTCACAGCAGCAAATGTTTGAATAATAAAGTATTATGTCATTGGTTTTATTTCGCAGATTTTGGGTATATGATGGGCGAAGTTAACTACATAATTGACTGCTGCGGAGTGGTAAAGAGGTGGGAAGCCATGTTCGATAATGTTGGTGGTGGTGGAAGAACCATATATTTTCAGATTTGGAGACCCACCACTGGTAATACCCATGAGCTGGTAGGAGAAAACGCGTTTACAGTTAGTAAGTAAAAATGTGCCTCTACTTATTTTATGATTTTTTGACTACACGTGTATTTCAAAAGTTGATGGTGGTATCAGATATGCTATATTTTAGTGATAATACAGTTTCTTTCGGGATTTTCGCATTCCATTTTTTAATATATAGAAATTACGAAATCTGAGTACATGCATTATCTTTAAGTCGAACTATTGCTTTTGATTCTTGCGGAATTTCACATTCCGTTTTCTAATATTCAGATATAGAAATGACGATTAGCGTTATTTGTTTGCCTCTTTAATGATCTGTTATATATTGTTAACAGCTTCAGACGGCGAACAAAACACCGGCATACTCACCGACTCGGAGAGAATCACAGTGAAGTCGGGGGATAAATGGGGGTGGTAAGTTCAGTGTGTCCATTCATGTGAGGCCAGTGCCTTCCAAATCTTCCAATCTGCAGGTCTCGCTGTATAAGAAATGTGATGTACAGTATACTGTGAATAGCAGTATAACAATTGCATTGGATTATAAATAAGTAAATATGAGTCACAAATCCATATCTGCAACATTTCTTAAAACGTTAACAGTTGTACAGTAAACTATGCGATTCCGAGCCGTAATCGGACGATGAGACAACTTTGTCACAGGTGCATGTACATAAAACATCACACACGCATTTGCGTAAAACATCACACACGCATGTACGTGAAACATCACACAAGCATACATGTAAAATATCACACACGCATATACGTAAAACATCACACACGCGTGTACGTAAAATATCACACACGCATATACGTAAAACATCACACACGCATTTGCGTAAAACATTTCACACGCATGTACGTAAACTATCACATCAGCATGCACGTAAAATATCACACACGCATATACGTTAAACATCACACACGTATTTACGTTACACATCACACAATCATGTACGTAACACACCATGGACGCATATACGTAAAACATCACACACGCATGTACGTAAAACATCACACATGTATATACGTAAAACATCACACACGCATGTACGTAAAATATCACACACGCATATACGTAAAACATCACACACACATTTGCGTAAAACATTTCACACGCATGTACGTAAAATATCACATCTGCATATACGTTAAACAACACACACATATTTACGTTAAACATCACACAAGCATGTACGTAATACATCACACACGCATATACGTAAAACATCACACACGCATGTACGTAAAATATCACAAGCATATACGTAAAACATCACACACGCATGTACGTAAAATATCACACACACGTATACGTAAAACATCACACAAGCATTTGCGTAAAACATCACACACGCATAAACGTAAAACATCACACACGCATATACGTAAAATATCGCACACGCATATACGTAAAACATCACACACACATTTTCGTAAAACATTTCACACGCATGTACGTAAAATATCACATCTGCATGCACGTAAAATATCACACACGCATATACGTAAAACAATACATCTGCATGCACGTAAAATATCGCACACGCATATACGTTAAACATCACGCACGTTTTTACTTAAACTTCACACAAACATGTACGTAAAACATCACACACGCATGCACGTAACATATCACACGCATATACGTAAAACATAACCACACGCATGTACGTAAAACATCACACACGCATGACCGTAAAACTAAAGAAAACATAAAACAACAACAACACATATTGAAATAATCAGCAAATAGTAATACAAGGAAAAATATACTGTCATAGTTGACCATGACAACTGAAGATATAAGTTAAGGTTACTTCATGCAGTTATCTAAACTGAAACATTAACCCGCTGAATAGGTATTTGAAAGAGAAACATCACCGTTGAATAATTGTTTACCTTTCTTTAAAGAGCATGAAACTGAAATTAAGAGTGTTTTTTAGCAGAAATTATCTTCCCATGGATTCCAAGTGAATTTAATTTATATTAAAATAGTCCCGTTGAACAGTGTGCGTGTGTCTGAATATTGTGTGTAGTCTGCAAAACAAGCAAGATATACTTCTGATAACGGTATGCAACCAAGGAAATTGCATCGTTTGATTAGTACCTTTTATTGTTATAATTGTCCATAAAGGACATGAACGGGAAATGTTCGTGTTCTTTTTCAGAGGTCAAGCAGACATTCAAAACAATCTCAATTACACGCACACTTATACTATCGTGTGCAGAAATGAATTTTCTATCCAACAATACCTTTCTTTCTACGATTCATTATTAACTCGCCGAGATATCAAAGTCAAAAGTCACAAAAGTGACATTTAAATCTACTCTAAATCTTTTTATTTTTTATTTGTGAGGACATATACATGATTGGTAATTGGTGTTTTATTTCCGTTAGAAATGTTAACATCTTCGAACATTTAAATATATTAGTTTGTGCTTATGGAAACAATTTGCGTAATTATTACATTTTAAAATGATGGTGCGTTTCTTCTGGCTGTCGGTGTATAATCAGTTTGCTAAAAGTCTTCTAAACGTTTGCTGAATTCTCATTCTCTTTGAGGAGATCATTTAATTTTGTTTAATCATTCAGTTGATATTTTTTTTAATTTATTTTCGAAAAACTAATTTGTTTTAGAATAACATATTTATTATAGTTTTCTTCTATTCCCCTTTTACCATTATGTTTCTAGTTTATATCATTCCCTCAGTCCACTAATACGGCTTTGCTTAAGATCAAGGTTTGTTTTTGTTTTCTAGTTTTGACATGTTTAAGTTTTCAAACCTTTTGTAAACCATTATATATATACTGAGTTACAGTTGCACATTTAATGTGATGTTTGATGTAGGCCTACATGTATTGTTAATAGTTTATTATAGTTAATTCAACAAATACAGTATACCATTTGGTCCATGCGTATACAAATACACAACAATTTTCAATTGCAGAGGTCGATGGCAGTAACAAACATTACATAATATCAAATATTTACAATATACTAACATTCTAAATCAGTTTTAATTATGCTATTTCTAACCGTATAAGTTTTACTATAAACAATTGTTTAAAAGAGAAACATTCTTCAAACCCGTGTCACAGACAGTAATATTGTTATTAGAGTACCTCTTGGGAGAGTACTAGTATTTATTAATTGTAATATATGTCATTTCGAATTTTAAAACCATCAAATACATCAGTAGCCAAATTATTTACAGTAGTAAGCTTTTCTGATGTCAACAGTTCTATAAATTTGGAAATATTTGGTCTTTGCCAATAGTATCGATTGATAAGTTTTGTTCTTAGTTCTTTATATAAAGTACATTCCAATATAAAATGGTATTCGTCTTCTAGAACGTCACATATACAACATTTGCGCTCATTAATAGGAAAACTGTGTGGATTATGCCAACGACCCGCTTCTGTTTGTAACCTATGGGAGGACATTCTTAATATAGATAGTGCTACTCTAAATTTCTAATTTGAACATTTTCAAGATATGATTTATACAAGAAAACACAGAAAAGTGAATGCGTTTTAGCTCTCGAAGAATCGATATTTCCAGTTTTGGATAAAAGTGTCTGATAATCTGATAATATTTGTTTAAAATTTGATATGAACATACTCATATTTCCAATAACCACACATAATTAAAACACATGCTCTGTAACACGTATTTTACGATGATGCCCAGTTTTTCTTGTTAGGCCTCATCTCAATGTCACAAAGCATCAAATTATAAACATCTTTTCTATATTTATTGCGTTCATAATTTGAAACTTTTAACCAGTACTTAATCACAGCTATAATTCTATGCTGTTTCAAGGTGTCCTGCCTAGTTCAACATACACAAAATAATTCTGAGTGAATTTTTTTAATCCCAAGTATACTTTTACAACAACTAAGATGTACTCGTTCTATTACGTTTGCATTAAAGAACCCCCACATTTCGGATCCGTAATGTAATATTGGTTTTATTAGTGTATCAAATAGATCAAACACATGCTTAACAGATAATTCCGTACAACTTTGTAAATATTTATTAAGTTTAAAAGTGGCTTTGCCTGCCTGCCCAGCTAACGTATCAAATGTGGTAGAAAATGACACACCTGTAGTAAAAACAATACCCAAATATGTAAAATGGTTTACAATTTTTATATTTTTACCATCATACATGTTTACGGTGAATTGGGGCGTTATCCATTATTTATCACAAGAAATACTAGAATAGTTAGATATTGGTTGAAATTAGTTACAACAGAAAATATAATTTTATCATCTATATTAAATCTTCATTATCTGATTGTGAAAGTGGTTTAAACAATTGGTTATCCAATGTAAAATCTCTGCTTAATACTTATGGCTTTATGTATGTATGGGATGATCCTTTAAGGGTGAACCATCAATTTATATCTAGCTATAAACAGAGGTTGGTGGATTGTTTTATTCAAAAATGGAACACTGATCTACAAGAAAATAGAGTATTATCAAGTTTGTATAGACATGTTAAAGATAATTTTGGATAGAAAAACTATCTGAATATTTTATGTACAAAAAGATTACGAAGTGTTTTTACTAAATTACGTTTATCTTCACATAGCTTAAGAATTGAGTCAGGTCGTTATGCAAGACATAGGATTGAACGAAATGAAAGAGTTTGTCAAATATGTAATTTAGCTGAAATTGAAGACGAATTTCACTTTGTTTTAATTTGTACAGCTTATAATGATATAAGAAAGAAATATATCAGAAAATATTACATACAAAGGCCAAATATGTTTAAATGTATAATACTTCTACAATCTTCAAAGAAGAAAGAACTTTTTAATTTAAGTAAATATTTGTCAGAGGCGTTTACTGTCAGATGTTCTATTCATTCGTTTTTATCCGTTCTATATATATTTAACATTTGATAAAAAAAAATTCGTTTTGATTTACAGGACTCATCAAACCACTTTTGATTGTTTATACATTTATTACCCCCGCATGTGCGTTCTGTTTTATTCACCCTTTTCTTAAATAATATGACTTTGATACTAAGCGGAGGTCTTACATAGGCATTTCTTTTTGTCCAATCCCATTCATTACTTGAATAAATAAAATATTATTCAAATTGAATGCCTTTGACAAGTAGGACATATAGAATAACATTATGTGTACAAGTCAAACAATTATAAATGTATCCGTCACAGACCACAAACAACGAAAACACGGTCTGAAAACAAACAACAATAACAAGGATAAACAGAAGGAAACAACTTTGTGTATTTGTGTTTGTGTATTTGTGTTTGTGTATTTGTGTTTGTATATGTTTGTGTATTTGTGTTTGTGTATTTGTGTTTGTGTATTCACAAATATGAAAGTAGATAATATAGAGAATATTTAACTGCTGGGATCGATTATAGGGAAATCCTTCACGAGATGGTAGACGTATGGTTCTTTTCACGAACGAGCGTATGGGAGTGAGTGAAAAAACAAAACAACACACCTACAATCGAGTGAAGGAATTCCCTGTAATCGATCCCAGCAGTTAAATAATCTATTTATTACATTTTAAATTGTGCACGACTTTAACCGAAATAATTCGCTTTATTGGACGTTATCGGCGGAAGACGTCAACGTCATCAACACATTAATGACGTCTTATTTCAACGTCACAGTTAGTTATCCGCCCGTTCTATATTCTGTCATTACACGATTTAAAGTCTAATAAATATAGATATTGAAATACCCATTCATTGTGCTATATTTACAAATTCGTCTAATTCCAGTTGTTAACACTGACGTAAATGTAAACAAAAATAGAAATGTGTCCGCAGACACAGATGCCCCTGCACACATTTACCGCCTAAAAATATGTTTGTTTTCATATGAAACTTTATCCGCAATAACAAGCTCAAAACAATAAAAAAAATAAAGCCCAGAAGTATGTGTGAAACAATATATTTTTTTATATTATATTTTAAATAACCAACGGCCATTTCCCGTAAAATCCATTTAAAGTAACAGTGACCCCTGACCACGAAACTTAAAAGCAATTTCAAGCTTTCTTCTTTAACCTTAGGATGGCGAAAATTGTACACAACACTCAATGTCCAGGTGATGAAACTTTCTGACCAATAACTCTTTGATCCAATTATTGCTGAGTTACGGCCTGGACACGAGTTTGACCTTTATTGCGACCTTAGCCTTAGAATGACGTGAGTAGTATCCGAGATTCCGTCTTCATATGCGGGACCTTCCTTCCGCATATCTTTGATCCAATCATCCGTTGCGGACAAATGACCCGGATACGAGTTTGACCATCACCATGACATTTGTCCTAGGTTAACAAGACTTGACCGTTGGTTGGATTGAGTAGTATGCGATACATCGTCTTCATTTGTTGAACCTTCCTGCCAAACATCTATTTGATCAAATCATCATTCATTCCTACGTTTTGGCAAGGACATGTTTGAACGTTGACCTTTGCCGCGACATTGACCATGAACTTAATGCGACAGGAGTTGTACGCGATGCATTGCCTCCATGTGATGAACCCTTCTGCGAAACATCTTTGTGATCCAATTATTCATTCATGAGTTATTGCTCGGACAAGTTTGACATTAGACCGTTACCGCGATCTATACATTGACCTTAGGTTGGCAGGATCAGTTCGCGACACATCGTCTCCATGTGATGAACATTTCGGCAAAATATATTTTTGATCTAATCATTCATTGCAGTGTTATGAACTAGACCCTGATTTGAACTTTGACCTTCACCGCGACAATGACCGTGACCCTTGGTTGCCGGGATGATTTATTCGACAAATCGTCTCCATGTGGTAATATTTTTGAACCAGTAATTAATTAGTTATTGCCCGGACTGGAAAACGCGACGGACACGATGGACGGGCGACGAGATGGACAACTTTACCGATATATCCCTATCTGCAATTTTTGCATTTTTTTTAAAAACAAATTACAACATCTCCTTACCTGTGTTACCAGGTGGTCCCTTGGTGCAGATATTATCACATACAAGTCTGGACGTCGTGAAGAAGATGACAATTATTTTATGACCCTCCCCGATAAGGCAGTCGGTGATACAGTCAACTGGGGTGCTGCAACCATACAGAAGGATAGATCTTATGCTGTACGAGTGGACATAGAGCCAAGTAATGTTTTTAAGTATACTAAAGGAAAAAAAAGAAAACGCAACTCGGGAATACCCGCTATATATTGTAAGTACAATATGCTGCTGTTTATCGAATGGTATATGGCTACATAAGACCTTTCCATTCGGAAACAATACTAAAGCAACACATAGCATACCAAATGTTGTCCCTTCATTTTTTTTCAATATTGATATAATTGGCTCAAACAGGTGAGCAAACTTATAACCTATAATTTTGCAATCTCCATACATTAAATACACTACTGAAATGGTTTGACATTTTCAAAGCGGAACTTCATCATTTTTGAATTTCGCGTTTCAAAGTGTACTGTGATTAAAATGTCTGCAACAGTACAGTTTAGTCCTTTCTCTAACTAGCTGCAATCCCTTTTTTACAAAACATCTTGGGATTTCTTTGGAATATAACGTGGAATAAAATATGCAGTATATACATTATATAGAAGAAATTCCCGGTTTGCGTTTCTTTTTTCCCTTTAGTATAGCTAATACATGCATCAGTTCCGTTGATGTTCTATTATGTACGACATTTCTTGAATAGAAAACGAAAAGTTAGAACGGCACTTTTTCAAATTCTTAAATTTTGTTTTGAAATCAGAGGTCGATATGAAATTTATGAAATGATAATATGAAATCTCTAATGCAATGAAACATTGTTAAATGACATATAGCAATGTGCTTAATAATCAGTGGTCGATATGAAATATGATATCATAATAGGAATCGACATATAGCAATGTGCTCAATAATCAGTGGTCGATATGAAATTTGATATCATAATAGGAATCGACATATAGCAATGTGCTCAATAATCAGTGGTCGATATGAAATTTGATATCATAATAGGAATCACTAATGCAATTACAAATTGTTGTTTTGTTTGTATGGTGTTTTACGTCATTTTCAAACATGTAAGGTTATATTTGACGGTAGATTTTTTTGTGGTGGAGGCAAACCATCCACTTTTCCTGGGTAGAACCAGTACTGTCAACCTCCCGCCATCCGTAAGAATCGACACTATTTCACTTACAAGTCGAGCTCCCAGTGCGATTCGAACCTGAAGCTGTGAGATATAATAAGCAATGAACTCAACAGTTAGAGGTAATTATGGAAAGTTTTTTATTTCTTAAATTTACTATTCTAATTAAGTAAGATCTTACCTACTAGAATATTAGCTAACTGAAATACATCATTAGTAAATTAAACTAAATTTAATAAAATTGTATTTTCATTTAGATAACACACCGACGATCAGCAATCTTCCATCGTCCATCTCCATAACTAACGCGGAGCCTATAGGAAGCAGTTTGTTTACAGTATCCTATACTGATATTGACACAGATGACATCAGTACGTTGACCATAGCCATGGCTGCAAATAGTAAATTCAGCTTTAATACAGGAACACGTAAGATGTATTTAAATTTCTGTTGGGGAAATGGGGGAGGGAGCGGTGTGGGGGAGGGGAGGTGTGGGGGATGGAGTGGTGTGGGAGAGGGTTAATATATTTAATGATTGAATGAATGGTGCTTAACGTCATTTTCCAGCACATTTTAGGCTTTATCACATAACGTCCCTTGTTAGCAGTGTCGAACACCCATTTAATATTATATTGTATGACACACGTGTAATACAACCTAGAACGATTTTGATTGTTTGAGTAAAACGCAAGTTTATTAACTGAAACTATTTTATTTATTACAAATTCACCCAGATCTGAGTCATAAACTTATTATTTGTGACAGCTTATAAAAATAATGCACGTTATACAAAACATTGTTGTTGGCTTGTTAAAAAGTTGGCGTAAACTGCTATTTTGTAAAGAGGTAAAACACGAACTCTTTTATACGCAACGTTATGTGTGAGACGCGACGTTACGACGTCACATATTTTATGACGTTTTGGCGCTAAAGTGTGTCTGACGTCGTGGCGGTTGTATGTTCATTTGAATTATTTTTTACTAATTTGATTTCAATGTTATGTGATAAAAAGGATCTTAAACTCGTTCCCATTCCATATAAGATTTATGAAACTCGTTATGAATTATTTTTAATTTTAACTCGCCAAAAGGCCCGTTTAAATTAAAATAATTCATAACTCGTTCCATAAATCTTATATGAAATGGGAACTCGTTTAAGATCCTCCATATATAGGACGGTCGATTTTTCAGAGACCACTCACTTATTTCTGGGTAGAACCAGTACTGTGTACTTTCCGGCATCGATACTTTCTCACTTACAAGTCGAGCTCAATGTGGGATTGAAACACGCAGCGGTGAGAGGCTAGGTTTAAAACGCAATGTCTTTACTTCCTCGACCACGGAGGCACTGTGTGGAGGAGGGATGTGTGGATGTAATATTTCAACAACAAAAAACAATGCATACCTAAATGTCACATGAAAACGAAAGTACCCAGTTGTGGATTTGACACCACATAACAATACGTGAACTTTTGCTATATAATTGATATTTAATGTCTTCTTTTTTTTCAAATATTTACTCAAAACTTGATCACCGCACGGTTTCCGTAGATTCCGATGAAGACAATTTACTTCGTAATGTTTCTTACATTTTCTGCTGTTGTGTCATGTTGTTTTGAATCAACTTTTCGATCTTTACCAGGGTCACTTTGATCACTGTCAACGTTTCAGAAAATAGTTCGCGATCACATGGTAATTTGTCACACGACCATAACTAAACTAGAGTTGTTTGTGTTGTTTTGTCTCCCCCAACTGCACATCCTAGTTAAGATAAGTTTGATAGTGGATAGGGCACAAACTTGTTAAGATATGTTTGTAAGTGGATAGGGCACATTTTTGGATAACATTAAGGATTTGTGGAAAATTGCGTTTACGTAACATTAACAGACAAAAGCAATAGTAAAAACTATAAAATGTGTTCATGGAACATAAATGCATCGCTGTAGCGTTGTCAGTCACATAAAATAATACTTCAGTGTAAATTAACTTAGTCCAAAAAGTAGGTCAAGGTCATTCATATTTATCTGGTTTAGGAATATATTATTGATGTCAATCCAACAAGCGCTTACGGAAGAGTAGCGACAGCAAATTAAAATTAAAATGTCAAAACAAAAATTATTGATTCGAAACGCACATGGGATATGCACAACTAGACATCACGAAACGCACACGGGATATGCACAACTACACATCACGAAACGCACACGGGATATGCACAACTAGACATCATACAAATGCTTCCTACCAAGCTTCGATGAAATCCAGCAGGCAGTTTAGGAGGAGTAGTGACGAAAATAAACTTAAAGTTAAAATGTTAAAGGTCCATAACTCCATCAAAAATCATCGAACCGGAACACAAACTCGAGATGCAAGACTAGACATCATACTGATACTTCCTACCAAGTTTCATCGAAATACCCAAAAATAGTTAATGAACGAGCATCGGCGAAAACAAATTTAAAGTTAAAATGTCAAAGGGCCATAACTCCGTTAAAATGCATTAGAGCGGAACACAAACACGATATGCACAAATAGACATCACGAAACGCACACGGGATATGCACAACTAGACATCATACAAATGCTTCCTACCAAGCTTCGATGAAATCCAGCAAGCAGTTTAGGAGGAGTAGTGACGAAAATAAACTTAAAGTTAAAATGTTAAAGGTCCATAACTCCATCAAAAATCATCGAACCGGAACACAAACTCGAGATGCAAGACTAGACATCATACTGATACTTCCTACCAAGTTTCATCGAAATACCCAAAAATAGTTAATGGACGAGCATCGGAGAAAACAAATTTAAAGTTAAAATGTCAAAGGGCCATAACTCCGTTAAAATGCATTAGAGCGGAACACAAACACGATATGCACAACTAGACATCAAACCGATGCTTTCTACCAAGTTTCGTCGAAATCCAACCTGTAGTTTAGGGAGAGTAGCGGCGATAACTTTAAAGTTAAAATGTCAAAGGGCCATAACTCCATCATTTTCTTCCAAGAATAATCAAACTGTAGCAAAAGTGCACGTATTTTTGTTTGTTTAGTATTTCCTCATACTTTTTTTTTTTTATTGTAATACAAATTTTATTCGGTAACCTCGTTTCATGTTCCCTTTTAAACAGTCTGGAAAACACTCAATGCTTTCACGTATTTCCTCTTTTCATTTAAGATGATCGACGAGTAAGCAGTCAATAATTTCATTCGTACAGATCCCTTTGTTTAACACTGCTTCCATAATTCAAAGCTACACAAAGCATGTTCTCCGACCCCATATTGACAAAGAGTCTGATCACGTCAGGCATTTTCTAAAAATACTATATCTTAATAAGGGTATTGATTTCATTGTCATGCCAAGTATTTTTCGAGATAATCATGTACTTGATTCTATTCCTAAATATTAAATTTTTATTCAGAAAGTCCTATAATTTGTTATAAGTATAAAAAAACAATTAGAAATATTATTTTCAACTGCAACGCAATAGTTCCTGACTTTGACATAGTAAATAACACTCCTAAGGAATGTGAGTGTAATACATCAACATTTTGCTATGCTCCAGCAGGTCATGTCATCACTGGTAGTTTGATATTGCAGGTAAACGTACTCGGCATCTGTTTTCTAAAGGGTTGAAGTATAGATTACCTTCAGTTATTGAATTTAATGCATGTCGTGCTCAGATCGCCCAATCCATTGAAGAGTTTAGTATAAAATGGTGTCGGAGAGACCATGCGGACCCAAACTCTCTTTCTACTTGGCAAAAATCAATTCTTAAAATTATAGATACACGTATTAATTTGTATAATGCTAACTCCTCTTTACTTCCTTTATCTCACTCGGTAGCACTATTCTCCAGTCAATCTACTGAGGATGATGTTGTTTCCACACATATCACTCGGTGCACTACTTTCAAGGCTGGGGTAGACGAAAAGCAAAACAAACTGACAACTATGTACTGGATTCCTAACTTACATAAAAAGCCGTATAAAGCCCGCTTTATTTAGAATTCTAGTTCCAGCACCACCACAACCATTTCCAAACTTTTAACTTACTGCCGTTAAAGATCACGTTAAACAATATTATGCTAAAGATAATGAAAACTTTGGAATTAAATTATTTTGGTCTATTAAAGTTCAGGAGACGTTCTTGATAAAATTTGCAATAAACATCAAGTTTTATCTTGTTGTACTTATGACTTCTCTACACTATATACAACCTTACCACACCACCTTATCAAAGACAAGCTCATTGCTCTTTTTTCAAATAACTTTTGCTAGAGGAAATCTACATGTTTGGCCTGTAACAATATCGAAGCGTGTTTTGTTTTTTACCAACGACAGTATAGACTTGCCAAGAAGTTTGTGAAGCACTTGTTTTGCTATTAGATAGTATTTTCGTCAGGTAGGGAACATGTCGCTGATATGCTCTTGTTTTGATATGAAAGAGATTTTACGTTCATCCGATACTCAGGTAGATTTAATTGAAGCATTTAATGACACTTCTCGGTATCAGGATGACATGTTGAATATTGACAATCCCTTTCTTTTTTACTATGGTTACTAATATCTCTAATATCTATACTGTCGCTTCTTTTCTTGATTTATATCTCTCTATTGACAATGGCGAAATAATTAGTACAATCTATGACAAGATAGTTTGAAGTTTGATATTGTTTATTATCCCCATTTGGATAGGGATGTTCCTCGAGCTACTACTTATGGGGTCTACGTTTCTCAACTGATTCGTTTTTCTGGAGCTTGTAGTCGTATATTTGTAATATTTGTATAACTAAAAAGCTACCGTCCAGCAGGGTTATCGTTACCATAAACTTCGAAAAACCTTTGCAAACGTGTATTACCGTAACCCTGATCTACTTTTAAAATATAAAAGTAATTTAAGAACTCTTCTGCGACAAGGACCATTACAATCTGACTTCTATGGTGATGTGATTCACAAACTTCGTACGATCCTCGGTCATAATCATGTTCATACTATTTTTTATTAAATTTGTTAAGACGTTTATCAATAGACCCTATCATTTTGCAACGCACTGCATGTTTAGTAGTTGACCCGTTAACTGTTCGCCACTATGCTTTCCTCTTTGATTGTACGATGACCGGACAGATTCTGGACCCTACGGTGACGTCTACCTAAATCCTTAAAGGACGGTAGCGTTTGATGTTTGCCTTTAATCTTGTCTTGTCGTACCCTTAAATATTTGTTCTCATGTTGCTCTGGCTCTGATAAGTAAGTCATTGAGTACTTACTATAAGGCTTTATAGGCTTATCAAAAATATTATATATACATGGGGAGGGGGGGGGGGGGGGGGGGGGGGGGGGGCGGATGGATATCTTTATTTACACTGTCCCTTTTATTGGGATGGGATGGCAATAGAGTAAGAGTGAGGTTTGGTGCACCCTAGAACCTGGTTTAAACCCAAGATATTTGTTCGCGATTGTAACGCGTCGCACTACAAATAAAGTGACAACTTAAACCAAATTTGACGTAAATAAATGTATTTTTTAGGATTTCAAAGAATTATACATATTAAAGGTGTATGAACATATCGTATACTACTCAACATTTGCTAAGGATCAATTTTGTGATGCCTAAATTTCTTCCTGAAAGAAATAGCATTATTTCTATTTTACATGAAATTATTTAGGGAAGTGTATGATCATGTGATCTCATGACTTGATTCAAATTGTGGAAGTGTTGAAGTATCAATGAAATTAATATTGTTATTGTGAATTAATTTCTAATAAAATTATATGGAAGAATACAAGTGATCCTTAGCAAATTTTGAGTAGTATATGATATACCAATCAAACAATTGAGACTAAACGTTTTACTGAACACAAACACTGTGATTCGGTCCTCATTTGCATCTTTAATACACTAGTGTACTACGATAAAAAGAAGTCACAGCTTTATTACACTACCAGGAGCCATGTTATGTGATAATATAATAAATACTACCTTAATGTATGATAAGTAGTCTTATCGGACATAATACTAAACATGGGTGTTTGTATTTATATCAAATTTCCGTCATTAAATATGCACACAACAGAATCACGAATCTATGGTTTCAAGCAAGGTCAATGACTTAAAGGCAATGTACGATGAGTGACGGGTTGGTTTATAACCTGTATGGACATTGCCAAATCTTAACTGGAACTGTTGGCATAACATCATTCACCTATTAAACTAAGTTCAGATTGTTGAACCTTGACAATTCTCCATCCTGTTTAATAGATGTTGTGACGACTGCGATAGCGTTGACTGGGCCAACTACAACGGAAAGTCTGACGTTTACAGTTGTTGACCAATGTGGAAATAATATAGCGAGAATATTAACGGTCACTATCACAAATGAGGTAAGCAAACGGATGCATACACAGTCGATATCACAAATGAGGTAAAACAAACTGATGCATACAAAGTCTATATCACAAATGAGGTAAGCAAACTCATACATACACAGTCGATATAACAAATGAGAGCAAACAGTTAAATACACTGTCGATATCACAGATGAGGTAAGCAATCTGACACATATACAGGTCATATCACAGATGAGGTAAATACACTGATACATACACTGTCGATATCACAGATGAGGTAAGCACAGCGATACATACACAGTCGATATCACAGATGAGGTAAGCACACTGATACATACACAGTCGATATCACAGATGAGATAAGCACACCGATACATACACACTCGATATCACAGATGAGGTAAGCACACCGATACATACACACTCGATATCACAGATGAGGTAAGCACACTGATACATACACAGTCGATATCACAGACGAGATAAGCATACTGATACATACACACTCGATATCACAGATGAGGTAAGCACACTGATACATACACAGTCGATATCACAGACGAGATAAGCATAATGATACATACACACTCGATATCACAGATGAGGTAAGCACACTGATGCATAAACAGTTCATATCACAAATGAGGTAAATAAACTCATACATACACATTCGATATCACAGATGAGGAAAGCACACTGATACATATACTGTCGGTATCACATATGAGGTTAGCAAGATATCACAGATGAAATAAGCAAACTGATACATACACAGTCGAAATCGCTTATGAGGTAAACACATTGATACATACACAGTCGATATCACAGATGGGGTAAGCACACTATACATACATAGTCGATATCACAGAAGATGTAAGCACAATGATACATACACAGTCGTTATCACAAATGAGGTAAGCAAACTGATACATACACAATCGATATCACAAATGAGGTAAGTACACTGATACATAAAAAGTCGATATCACAGATGAGATAAGTACAATGATACATACACAGTCGATATCACAGATGAGGTAAGTACACTGATACATATACAGTTGATATCACAGATGAAACATGCAAACTGATAAAATCAATGTCGATATCACATATAAGGTAAACACACTGATACAGACACAGTCGATATCACAGGTTAGGTTAGTAAACTGATACATACACAGTCTATATCACAGATGAGGTAAACACACTGATACATACACAGTCGATGTCACAGATGAAATAAGCAAACCGATGCATACACAGTCGTTATCACAGATGAAATAAACAAACTGATACCTACACAGTCGATATCACAATTGAGATAAGCAAACTGATAAAAACACTGTCGATATTACAGATGAAGTAAGCAAACTGACACATACACAGTTCATATCACAAATGAAATATATGCAGGAAGAACCTTAACTTATGCTATAAATTCTTGTGATCCGAGTATTGTCATATTTCGTAAAATGATGCATTACAATATGTTAAAACCAACCGATGCAACAATATAATTCACTCATTTTGGGCTCATTCCCTCAACTTATAATTAGATTAGAAAATGTTATAATCAGAACATGTTAACATCTTTAATATTTCTCAAAATCACTTGCATACCATCACGTTTAATTGTTGCGATCATCTTACAGAAGTATTTATTCTGTTGTTTAAAGGGACACTGTCCGTAAGTAAGCAGATATTGAGCATAACCAAATAACTGTCTGATTTTTATTCAGTGAAATGTATACATGAAAACATGAGCAAGTCTGTAGTAACTCTAAGCAGTCTGTAGTAACATATTCGTGACTTTGAAAAAAAACACTTTAGTTATTATTTGCAAATAAAGTGGGACCCACAATATTTACCTTTTCTGCGATCACGTGACTTCCATAATAGCACATTAGGTTTTCACCATAGTATGTATTGCGTAATATGCATAGCCCGCTTAGCTTAGTCGGGAGCGCTGTCGACTACTTCACGCTCACGCTCACTATTATTACTGCGAGTGTAATTTTAGTTTGGGCTGCGAGTTCAAACGCACGAAGCGGTTTTTCTTTTTTTTGTACCGCGATTGAATTCCGTCGAACAATCTTGCTTTTATGTTGTAAATTTTCAATAATGTTTAGTGTGTAATGTTTGCGAACATAATTAGTGTGTGTTTTATAAGCTAAACGTTACTGACATAGTCCCTTTAAATGATGTGTTATATATTATAATTTGACAACATGATTACCAATGTATTACCGACGTCAATCGCAATATATGCACGTGTACAATGTTCACTTACTTGACAATATGCACGAAATTCTTTATGTTTTAAAATGTAATTCTTAAAATTTTAATATTCATATTGTTAAAAACATATAGAATTGACGAGTTTTAAACATTAGTTTTATATTGTATACACATCGCCTATTAAAAGGTTGAATAAATCTTAATCAATGTATCTCAAATACCACATTTTTAGAAAAATCATGAAGTTTCTAGACATATTTTATTCATTTTGTACCATTGTTTTAATCATGTTTGTATAAACTGTAAATGTATTCTATTTTGTCTGAGGACCATAATTATTATGTTAGACTGGCTTATAGCCAAATATGTTATCCTCTTGAAATAAAGATATTATTATTATTATTATCATTATTATCTTCCTATGAAAAGTAAATGTCCTTATGCTTGTACATTATTTGTAATCCTATGAATTCAATATGAGTCCTTGCTGAGCCATGCTTGCACAGGTCTGGAATCCTCTAACCTTTCTTCAAACTATTCTTAGACTTGAGCTCAAGTATTCAAATTTCCCATAACCTTCAAAGATAAACACTCGTATGAATCTGCTATTTATTAGTATTGATCACATTTATACATAGCAGCTTGTCTGAATGTCTGTACTTAAAATGTATATTTGTGATTGATATTTGCATACTTGTGCACAAGTCTAAGAATGTTCTCAAGAATGGTTGGTGAATTCAAGGGCAGGTACTTCATGTTTTTCACTTATATGAGTGATATCGGCAAAACAGACAAAGTACAGTATACATCGTGATAAAATAATGACGTCATAATGATTATGACACGGTCATTTCGAGATACGTTAACTCTTAACTATATAAAAAAATCATTTAATATCTACTAAAATAGTTTTTTGTAATTAATTTATTTACTTATTTCCAAAATATTTTTTCTTTTAGTTTTTTTTTATATTTTGCATTTAAATTGATTAAAAAACACTATATTTACAACATTTTATTGAATGATTCTAGCCACCAACAATAAACAATCTCCCCGGGTCGTCGTCACTAAGTGAGGACACTACAGCTGAAACGCTTATTTTCACGATAAACGCCACTGATGTAGGAGACACGGTCACGTGTTCCTTGGCGTCACCAGTGACTCCGTTTGCCGTTCGTCAAGTATCATCATCAACAGGTTTTTGCTTTTATTCTTTTATTTTAATTTAGCAATCCCGCCAACGACAGCCACATTTTACAACACATGTACACCGTTTCTATACCTAATGAACAAGAAAGTATATATATATAATTTATATGCATAAACCCATACCTTTAATCAGCACATATATATTGTTATATGAACTGAAAATATTTGGCGATTTAGTTTCTTTAAGTTAAAGGGACACTGTCCGTAAGTAAGCAGATATTGAGCATAACCAAATAACCGTCTGACATTTATTTAGTGAAATATATACATGAAAACATGAGCATAGACCCTAAGAAGTCTGTAGTAATACGTTCGTGAGTTTGAAAAAAAAGGACTTAATTATTATTTGTAAATAAAGTGGGTCCCACCACATTTACCTTTTCTGCGATCATTACGATCCATTAGCGCGTTATGTTTTCACCATAGTATGTATTGCGTGATATGTATAGACCGGTTAGCTGAGTCGGGAGCGATGTCCACTACTTCACGCTCACGCTCTTATTATTACCGCGAGTGTAATTTTAGTTTGGGTTGCGAGTTCAAACGCCCGAAGCGGTTTTTCCTTTTTTTGTACCGCAATTGAATTCCGTCAAACAATTTTGCTTTTAATTAGTAAATATTCAATAATGCTTAGTGTATAATGTTTGCGAACATAATTAGTGTGTGTTTTATAAGCTAAACGTTACGGACATAGTCCCTTTAAATGTGTAAACTGACGAGGAAAAATTAGTACACTCAGCCTGTTTGAACTTGGAACGATTGTATGTGAAGTGGACGCTCTGTCGATATCGCCATTAAAAGCAGCTAGCTCTGCAGCGAGACAGTAGTAAAGCGCTTATAAACCGATAGTTTTACATATTAAATAAATAATAAATATTTTCTTCAAATTTCTACGATGCGATGGTAAGATGGCCCTAACAGGACATCGTGATATCTGACACATTTTCGATACAAATGAAAAGGCACATGTTTCATGTTTTTCAGATTATGCTATTTACAGTGAAACAGCCCCTGGGTTTGATTACGCCACTCAAAGTCAATACGACATGACGATAGACTGTACTGACGGGTCGTCGACAGTATCCGGGACCTATTCTGTCTACCTCATCAAGAATGCCCCGCCTGTTATTACTAACCTTCAAAGTAAACATGCAGCTTCATATCTTATGTAATATACACGAATCATTTGCATTACCAGATAGCATTACCAGATAAACGTATGGTTATGCATGAACCATTTTTTATTATCAGCTAAACACATTATATATTATGTACGTTACAACTATCATAAACGAAACCAATATATGAATATGTCCCCTTTTGTGTTAACCCATTGAAAGTCCATTAACAAGAGAAAAAATAATCCTGAATCTTTATACATGCAACTTGCGCTTTTATGATGTATTTACATTTTTATCTACACAGTGCTACACTTGAATTATATATACAAACTTTCTTAAAGTGTATATTGATCCATACTCGGCTTATATTATATTCAAGGGCATGTGTTCATTGATGACCTTTCTTTTTTTCCTGCGTAATTTGCAAATTTGAAATTAAAAACTATTTTTGAATATTATTAATTGTCCATGTTTTGTAGATTTGCGTAAGCAGTATTTGAAAAAGTATTATTACCAAAGACCATCAATGTTCAAGTTTTTAGATTTGATTAGCTCTCATAATAAAACTGTATTATATAAAATTTCAAAATATACCAAGGAAGCCTTAGAAATAAGAAAATCAATTTTAAATGTTTAAGCATGTTGTTCATTCTCATTCTATTAAATTTCATAATCTTTAAGGAATATTGTATTACAAATGTGAACTAAAGTAATATAATTCAACATTTGTTTGTAAAAGAAAATCTTTTATATCTATTACGTGACTATATGTTTAATGTATTTGTATGTAATGTTTGTATGATGATGTACTATGTACAAATCTTAATAAAATATCTGTTCTGTTCTGTTCTGTTCATTATTATTATTATTACTGTTTCACCAATAATATATGTAAGCCTTTAGTAAACAAACGATAATGAGTATACATCGAAGTGCTAATTTCAATGCGTGTTAATTATTTTTTTGAACGAATCATTTATTTAAATAGCGCATTTAACAGAGTTAAAACATAGTTTAACTAATGCTCGCCATTCCATTTATTTACCCCTATGATTGATTTAATTGGTGAGTTTTTTATTTTGTAGATTCAGCTATCATTTCTACGACGGATACAATAGGAACGAATGTGTTTACAGTTATTTCGACCGATCCGGAGAATGACGACCTCACGTATACCATGGTGTGTGATCCTGCCGCGTGCCCGTTCGAAATATTTGACTGTAAATATACATTTTTTTACCATAACAATACCACGCATCGTCTTAGTATCGCTTATATCTAAAAATTACCTTCCTTTTAAACTTGAAAAATATAATGAAAAACGGGTAAATCGAATCGTGATAACGAGAATGATTTTTTTTTGTGGTAGAGGCAGGCAATCTATTTTTTTTTGAGTATAACCATTACTGTATACCTCCCGCCATCCATAAACGACACTTTCTCACTGAAAAGTCGGGCTATTAGTGGCATATAACTTTGTTTTAGTGATGTCCTGTACGATTCGTCACACAATAAATGAGAACGTAACTGGAATTTATCATACTTATCTGGAAAAGTAGATATAAAAAAAATCGAACAGGAAAAGTAGCATTCAAGGACGACAGTCAACCATAAACCTTTAAAGATGAATAAAAGGCAAGATAAGACATCACAAACATAAAATGGTTGACAATAGGGCTACCGCCTTGGAACGGTCAGTGGCAAAAAAACCGCTGCTGGTTAGGAATTTGGCTAGATCATTATCTTGGAATGGCTGATCTTGTTTTGTAAAAAACTTCTAATGCTGCCTTGTTTGGTAGAGAATATAACCTGGCGGGGATATCTTTATTTACATTGTCTCGTTTTTTTTGGGTGACAATAGGGCAAAAGTGAGCCTGAGGTTTGGTGCACCTAGAACCTGTTTCAAACCCCAGCGGCATTTTATTTGCCACTTACCAAGTCCTATTTTCAACCCTTTTATATTTGTGATGTCATACGTCTACATTTCTTGTTCGACTTTTATACCTACTTTTTGTAGTTTAGTAAAGGTGAAACACGCCCATTGATTATTTTGTAGTTTAGTAAAGGTGTATCACGCCCATTGATTTTTGCATTAAGTTGTGTATGTTTTGAAATTTAAAATGTACTGTTGTCATTCATATTTAGGCCCATTTTAAAAAAAGAATGACTTAGACTCTCATCACAAATGGTCCATATGCCAAAACATCCAAAGAACATATGCTGCCAAAAAAGCACAAGAAAGTGGAGGTCTTGTATCTTCAAAGAAAAACTTGTCTCATGAACGATGCTCCCTTTTAAAATATAAACACTGAGATGCCAAAATAGTATATTCATTCATTCGTTTCCATATAAGCAAAATAATTCACAATGTTATCATGACAGTGCTTGAAAAACGTAACAAATCGATGAAAAATAGGGTATAAACCAAACAAATGGCACTTTAAATTAGTGAAAATACGGGTTTTTTTACAAAAAAGAAACGAAAATTATTGGCCGCCATTACGCGACCTACCCCAGGCCGACACGTCCTGTGCTGCAATGGGCGTGCTACACGTAAAACATAAGCGAATTAGTAAAAGTATAAGCGTATACAGTCTGCAGAGTACGCCAAACGAGATACTTAACAACACATGTGTGTTAAACATAATTCTATATTACATGTTCACTTTTTGTCGACTATTTCTTTATTTACAGTCCTGTTTTAATGGGATGACAGTAGGGTAAGTGTGAGGTTTGGTGCACCCTAGAACCGGTTTAAACCCCCAATGGCCTTTGTTGCCACTGACCGTTCCAAGGCGGTAGCCCTATTGTCAACCCTTTTTTGTTTGTGATGTCGCTTGCATTTTTTATTACTTTTGCCTTCTCGTTTGTTTGTTTGCATGTTTGTTTTTGTGTTTTGTGGTTGACTGTCGTCCTTGAGTGCTGCTTTCCCTGTCCGATATTTTTATCTGTCTTCATATATCATATGATGTTTGCTTTTTTTTTGTACTTCAGCGGGATCCATTCAAATAAATCAAGATCTGACATCTCATACGGTAGTCGGCTATGACTTAGACATTACAGTTACGGATGGGAAAAATACCGTCGGGCCTAAAATTCTTACAGTGACAATAGCAGGTATATATTACCATTTAGTATGCCTTATATAGAGCTATCAAGAGAATATCTGATAATTTGATAGTGTTGATTTGTATTTACAAGTAAATACACATTATTTTGTTTACGATACGTATTTTGTTTTATTTTAAATAATGTAACTACTAAATGCATTATTCTCGTATCGGAACATATGTAAATCATAATGTCGTCGTTCTTCTTGTGCTGTTTACACATTTTTCTCATACAAATTGAGTATTCCTTTTTGGCGCGTTTTTTAGGGTATATACACTGGTGCGGGCTATTGTTCTGAACACTTGAGGGTTTGTATTTAGGCAGATAACAATAGATTGTGCCCTCCTGCCTACCCTTCGTTATGCTGTTATATTTTATATAAACAGATGGATAATTTACACTTTATTTAGATTTTTTAAGACGGTGGAGAACTATTTTACATGAGTCTACAGTAATTGTTTTCTATGGAAACGGTATATTTATCTCATATGAATGAATGTATACATCCCTCCTATTTGTAGAAAACATGTTTTTGCCTTTGTTTTAAAGAAAGTGGTTCGTCTGTTTCAGAAGTAGTCCTTCCATCACCCGTTCTTTCACCCGTAGGACCTTTCTCTTCTCACGATCGGACTTGATCCGATCAGGACATGTTCTTTTTTAAATGTTCTGTTTATTATCTGTTTGAATACATGCGACTATTACCTAAGATTGTTTCTATTGTTTTTACATGCTTGAAGATAACAGATTAATTTATTAACGCCATTACGAGTGAGTAACGGAGATTGTGTTTACTTATTGTGTTTGTTGGTTTATAGGCATAGGCTACATGCTTTCTGAAAAATAAATAATACAGCTGTGATATATTAAAACATATCTTTAACTTATGGTAACATATCCGTGTTGTTTTTAAGACATCAACGACCCGGTTGTGATAACAAACTTGCCCCTTGGGTCAGCATTGTCAGTAGAGGAGAACTCCCCGCTAGGCACATCAACATTCAAAGTATCATACTCTGACGTAGACACTACGCAGGCGCATACGTATGTAATGACGTCATCACCAGGAGACGGTCTCAGCTACTTCAGTATAGATTCAAGCAGTATGTATCTACTTATCGCATACAGTTTTTACACCATAGTGGAAGTCTGTATTATGAGTAAATGTTTATTTATTCCTTCCTTCCAGATGACTGGCCTACCATTATAGATATTAACATGGCATATCTGACAAATAAACTTGTGCATGTCTATAGAGCTATAAATAATAATATGTTCATCGAATGTATTGAAGCACTCTGTTTGTGCGCGCATGATACAGATAAAGCTTAACATTGAATCTGGTTTAAACCCTTAACAACCTTTTTCCACTGAGAGTTCCTTGTTGACAAGGAGGTACCCTTGTTGTCAAAGTAGATATTACAATCGAAAAGGTAATGTAACATTCAAAGACTAACTAATCAACGAAAAAAACGCATCGAAACAAAAAAATAAAAAAAACAGTACAAGGCTTAATAAGAGGCAAGATATATGACATCACAGACATAAAATGATAACCGCTATGACATAACAGACATAACATGATAACCGCTATGACATAACAGACATACAATGATTAAAGCTATGACATCACAAACATAAAATGATTACCGCTATGACATAACAGACATAAAATGATTACCGCTATGACATAACAGACATAAAATGATTACCGCCTTGGAACGGTCAGTGACAAAAAGGCCGCTGGGTGTGGGGATGGAAGGGTGTGTGGGGTTAAACCAGGTTTTACATGCCTCAAATCTATGTTATCCCACATAAAACGGGATAGTGTAAATAAAGCAATCTCCATTAGGTTATATCCTCTAACAAACAATGCAGCACTAATAGGCAATATAACACAACACTGATCTTGAATATATGAATATAAAAACAAAAGCCCAGAAAGCCACACAGGAAGTTCTTACTGAATTGCAGAAGCAAGAGTTACAGGAAAATATATCATTAAGAGCATGACAAGACAAGATTAAAGTTACCGTCCTTTCATGATTTAGGTAAACGTCACCATAGTGTCCACAATCTGTCAGGTCTACGCACAGTCAAAGAGGAACGAGTTAAAATCGTCTGCTCTGATTGCATGATGACATTTAAAAGATTTCAAGCCGATGTGTTTTGTTAGAAATAAATATTAACATTATACAATTGGGTACATAGGACTTTGTTAATTACTTTGAATTAGTGCAGCTTTCGAAGTTCATAATTCTAAAATATGCTTCTTTTACTAGCATTACCACAACAAATGCGTTTGCAAAAGATATTTCCGAAATATTTAATATTAACGCCGAATGACAGTTACTTCAATTTGAAACGATATTCAATTAAAAGGGAGGTAATTTAGGATTAGCCATGATTCATTCTATTATAGACGGAACATTTGCAAACTGTCGTATGTTTTTATATTGTTTCCTACCAATATTAAGAAGTTTATATCTTTAAGCGAACTTTGATTCGATGCTATGTGTTTTATCAGCTCATATCCTGTTTTCATATAAAGGGAGGGTAAGATTGCTACATCTCAATATATGTAACAATTTAAACACAGTATAAATACTTTAGAAACTATTGGTCAAAACGTATCACACATAACTATTCTAAAATATATTTAGAATACAAAAAAAAAAAGGTTCTAATACAAAAGTGTGCGCATATATCGGGACACGTATTATTATATCAATTAATACACGTTTATTTTTAAACCACCTGCAAGAAAATCATGCAAGGATAACATCTGTTTATATGTATGACTACTTTAACGAAGCGTTTAACTAAGGCCCAGTCACACTCGTAATAAACATGAAGAAACATAGCCGCAATATGCAATATAATTTTGAATCTGCCCTCTTAATTAACAAAATCCACCATGCTTCAAGTTCCATCGGAAAGTGAGACCAGTATTATTAAATTGCGTTATATGAAAATTAATTTAATCAATCGTAACATAAGCATACATATGCATGTTTTGTGCTTATACCTAATTGGGACAAAGTTCATTTGCGATAATAATAAAAACGTAGGACAGCCTATGTGATAATGTCATTTCATTAAATGACGTAATGTATTGTCATTTTTAGAATAGATACTTTTTAAAACAACCACTCAACTATTATGACCGCAAGTCGCATAGTTGGGAAATAACAAACATTATCGCAAAGGTGGCGCAAAAATACCACCAAAAGCAACCTTTTGCCCACCCCACAATTAAGTCACAAACAGGTTTTAGCCGTGTAATTTCTAAGTGCACACACACACATGCAAATTAATTCATATCAGCGTAGATTCAGATTATTATTTATGCCATCTTATAATACTGGAATATATTGATAATATATATTGTTTTGATATTATTTACACTCGTAATGGTTTGTGTGTACTTTGTTACGTAAAGCAATACTTGAATAATGTACCTTTGTTGTGTAATGCGTAGCTAACAAGTCATACTGAGCATTACGTGGTCCGAATATTGACTTTCATACCCCATCCAAACCCTTCTCCAAGAAGCGAAAACGGGGTTGGCTTGGGTATGAAATAAAACCTTAATTTCGGCTTAAAATGAATTAAAACATTTAATAGGTAATTTTAAACAGGTTATCGCATTTTGTTCAGTAAAAATGTTTTTAAACATGTTTTATTGTTGCAATATCCGTTATAATATCCTGCTAATATAAGCTTTCCCATAGCTTAATGGAATTAAGGCGGGAACACGTAATGGTGACTGCACACATTAATCACTCCCGCCCCAAGAAGAAGCACTCGCAATTCATACTTCTTGTTTAAGAATGTTTAAAACGACCCTCGTATAATGTCATTAGTTTCAGATCTCTTAAATAAACTCACATCGTTACAATTATCAACATGGTTTTTATTATTATTATTATTTTCCAAATCAACGTCAACACCGTCAACTAAATAGTTTGTTTCTGTTGTCGTAGCCGGACTTGTAAGTACAGCTGGAACTGTGTTGAATTTCGAGACGTTGGCAACAACAACATTTACATTTAGTGTAACTGTTAACGACCCGGTGACTTCAGATACGCAGAATCTTGTTATCACAATCACAAACTTCAACGAGGCCCCATCCTTCGCACAAGCAAGTTACAGTCTATCTGCTTCGGAAGGAACGGTAAATAATAAAAGTTAGCCTTTTATGTTGAAGGGCTTATATAAAATACACAAACTATTGAAACTAAAACTCAATGAAACGTTTAATCAATAATATTGTCAAACTCTTATTTGAACATTTTATGTATATGAATAGTAATTATCAACAAAATAACAGATAAACATAACTTTTAAATTGTAATTTTATTTTTTGGAAACTATTTGCTTTAGTGTTCGACTATTTGATGCCAACGATATCTTGACCACCTTGTATTGTTTTGTCCTGTGTCAAATTATTGTTCTCATTTTCCTAACCTATACACATGAAGATAGATTCTCATATTGTGTTGGTGTTTATATTTTTTATTTAGATAGTTATAAATTAATATACAATATAATAAATGGTACCATTTAAGGCAAACACGGTTATAGGAACACCTACGTTTGGCGTCACTGATCCTGACTCCGGCGACACCAAAACCTTATCAATGGATTGTGGCACATATACTGGCTACTTCAGTATAGCTGCGTCAACAGAAGAAGTCAAATATCAATCTAATTATGACCTTGACTCGGCTTCGTTACCAACAACTGTCCCGTGTACAGTGACCGTCACTGACGCCGGAGGACTGACAGATACTGCAGTATTAACAGTAACCATAGGTTTGTACTTTTAATTATTTACACAAAGTTAAAAGAACAAATCGTTTTCGTATTAAATATCCCAATTTGGAATCACAGTTTGTTTGGTGTATTACATCACTTTTAAGCACATTTTAGGCTATGTATGACGGTGGATTATTTTGTGGTGGAGGCCACTTATTCCTGGGTAGGACCAGTACTGTATAACTCCCACAATCCGTAAGAATCTACACTTTCTCAGTTAAAAGTTGGGATCCCAGTGTGATCACAGGTTTTAACTCCTGTTCAAAAAAGACTATCAGCTTTTTTATCATATTTTATACGAAATACTGATGCATGTTCGATTATTAATTTGATGTTATTCGCATTTACCACAATTTCTGCGAAATGTGAGCACTTGCTCTTGTCTTGAACGAAAATTGAGGTATTACGGAACGAAAAAATAGATATCATGAAACCATATATAGTTATAATAATTAGCGTCCATTAAGATAATGTCCTGAATTTAGTATGTTTCCGATGTTGTAATATGTTGATGGTAATTCAATCATAATGTGACAAGTACAGATTCTCTTCTCTGCAGAGTACTTATAAATGGTAACATGTGCGTGAAGATCTGTCTCATAGAAAATAATGCAGCTTCCCATTTCCACTCGCACGTATTATTATAGGCTTAAATGTATGTAAACATTAAGTTATTTAATAAATAATGAAAAAAAAAGGTGATTGTTTGTGTGAACATTTCTATAAAAGTGTATGATAGTGGACCTTTGGAAACGGCCGAACACGATAAATACGAAATATTGCAGTCTCGGTTTGATTGAGACTGTTCATGAACGGTAGTGAAATATGCTTGCTACCGTTCATGCCCCCTAGCCCCTGGTTGAGCAGAACTCAATATTCATAAAATCAATAGTACAGAATTTTACCTAGCATTAGCCTACGGTAAGCAAGCCATATGCGTATGCATACTTTAATCTAATTCCATATGCGTATGCATACTTTAATTCCGGCATTTCATTTCATAGCGGACGCCAATGACAACACCCCAGCATTCTCGCCAACGGCATACAGCTTTTTCGTAGACTACTATTCAATTGCCGGGACGACCGTTGGAACGGTTACAGCGACTGATGGCGACAGTGGTATATATGGTACCATCACATATTCGATAGACCAGTCGTCACTTGGAGTGGAACATTTTACTATTAGTAATACAGGCGTCATTTCGGTCATGCAGACACCACTCGGCAGTGTTATGGGGTACGCCACCTCCGTAACTATTACCGCAACGTCAACAGACAGCGGAGGATTGACGGACACTGCGGTCGTCGTACTTATTATTTCAGGTTATTTATTTTACTATACTTTTAGAAAAACTCCATTCACAAGAGCATCAAGCAGTGTGCAATTAACCTGCACCAAAACCTGGTATTCAATAACAGTCGACGAACAATGACATTGCATAGTCACACGTTGTCACGTCTAAGCGCTTTACTGTATAAAAAGCAAACTGTCATACATAGCACATCCTGCTTAAAATGTCACACGCTGCAACGGGCGGATGAATAAGGCCTACATGGTTAAATGTTATATTGGCGGAATGAAAATGTTCTTCGCCTCGGTTGACATTATTTTCCTTAGGCTGACAATAGTCATATTCTCCCTTAGAGGAATGCAGTAGTTATAGTTATCTTTGATACTACATTTAATAATAGTCAAACATTGTTTTATAAAACATACACAACTGTAATCGCTACAACCTTAGAACTTATCTGTGGACAAAATATTAATGCGGCAATTGGCAACCTTAAAAGCTATCATACCATCTAGCTCAATACCTACCGACTTAAATTAATGTTTTCTGATATACTCGCCTGCTGTGCTTGTTTCATATTTATTTGAACATTAGTGTTCAAACATTATTTGATAAAAGTCAGATAACCTTAAACATGTAGAAATATCAAGGTCACGGTCAATTCATAACTTTCACATGACATCATCAAAATAATTTGACCAATCAGTGATCAATAAAATAAAAGTCCTCCACATTCTGGTAGGGGGTAAACTCGGTGTTTATCGTTGGTGCTCAACTGACTTTAGCCCTTTATAAAACTAGTTTGTAGTGATAATTATATTAAAAGCTTTATTTTTTTGTGTACATCTATGTATCTTCTTTTGGTGTTGTCTGATTTTAAAACACCAATATGGATACATTTAATTTAAATCATGGTCTAAACTTTTCATTTTCCATATAGAGTTTGAGGATAAAGTCCGAGTAAACTCCTTTATTTTCACCTACTGAATATCTCAACCTACCGGAAGTTGACTAGATGTGAAGTTATGAATATCAATTTCTGGTTCAATAGAATTCAAAACTAACTAAAAATTGAACTCCAAATGTAAACATTTCCCATGATGTCCTTTACAAAATAAGAGAAAAAAGGTCGAGCAGGAAATATGGCATTCAAGGACCACAGTCAACCAAAAATACGCATCGAAAAAAACATAAAAGGGTTGACAGTAAACAGAACTTCAAAGTCACAGTCAAGGTCACTGTCTATGTTGTAAAGCCAAATTTGGTCAATGTCGTGGGGTGGTAGCTGGATATATATCATTTGCGTGTGTCGTACGTAATTACTAAATGAATATATTGCATAATTGGTATAACTGTATTTAATCATATAACAATTTATCACATAACATGGCTTCTGGGGGTGTAAGATAGCCATGACTTATTTATCGTATTCACTAGGATATTATAGGTGTAAATGAGGACCGAATAGCGGTGTTTTGGGTACAGTAAAACATTTAGTCCCAATAGTTTGCATGGTATATCATACGATATGTTCAGACACCCTAAATATGTTTCATTATTTAAAATCATACTTTATAAAATGCATGTTAGTAACGTTGAATTTGGTTTAAGGTGTCGCATTATTTGTCCAGCGAACGCATTATAGCCGCGTAACGTAGCTGACGTTAACATGATTTCTATTACAAATTGCTTCTGTAGACATACATTAAAGTGGAATTATCAAGACCTAGGTGTGTTATGTCATAAATAGAATCTTACAGTGTGTGGCTGTGCTTTATTCACTTTAATAAACTCATTGAATAAAAAGTTAGGATACTCGGCAGAGACAGAGCCTCGTTTCCTATCATTTTATCCAACTCGTTTATTAAAATCAATAAATGTAAGATCCTCTATATAAACAACCCCGTTTTTGCAGATACAACTACGTCAACTACGACGACGACTATCGACAGGTATCGAACCTTCCTAGAAGACACGAAGAACATTGCCTGGTTGTTGTCCTGTATCGTCATTCTGGTTGTCACATTCGCCTGCTTGATCTACGTCATTTACACATGTCATGGCCAGAATGGATGTAACCATTGTGTGAGACAAATGTAAGTTCTCCGACCCGCTGCCATCAACATGGGGCTGTTTGGATATATTATGTTTTATATCAAATTTCCTAATCCACTTGAACACTGTCTAACATGAACAACTGTTATTACTGTATAATATGAGATTATTTTCATACTGTGACTGAATTGTTTTAATAGCCATAATATAAACGGTCAACTAAGCTGAAAAGCACTTTAATTAAGTAAGGCATCTTTGCATTTTATTGTTTAATACTTGTATGTTCGGGTTTCCCAGTCGCAACAAAAAAAAGAAAACCATTCGCAGCCGCCGCAAAAGACGTCCAAGTACAGCGATATCATATATGACGGAGGTTCAACAATATACTCCACCTGCACCCGTGCATAAACCAGGACCCGTGCGATCGAGTAAGTATAAATACTTGTGTTTATAAGTTGAACCGCAATATTTAATTAATTGAATGCTAATACTGCAGTGATATATTACATTGAAATGGATTTTAGCTAATTTGTAGGTGAACCTGAAACAAAGACTATACCAGTTTAACCTCTTCTGCAGAAAATTTAGTTAAGTAAACTGCACTCTTTTTTACCTTGTTCTTATTTCTAGAAGTTTCGCTGTAATAGTGGCATCACGTAGAAGCAGTCTGTACGTATATGCAATTGTTAAATGAATGATATCAGCAAGAAATTAGCGATTGTGGCATATGCTGTAGCCCGATATGAAATTAATCGCGTACCTACTGTGTGACTTGCAGTACTAGAAGTATTGAGTAGACTTGCATTTTACGGCGAACCAATACAAAAATGTTTATATATGGTACCGACAGGTATACCCACACCCCATTTACATTTCTAATATACTCAACAAAAAAAGAAACTTCCACAACTTTACACATACATGTAGACACAATGAAAATATATTTTGTTTGGTCTTATATGTTAATACCTTTGTTAAAAGGGCAGCACTGTCATGAAAACAATTTTCCTTGAATCAAACTTGTACTCAAAATTATTCCCCTTGTTTTGGTTTAAACAGCATTTTTGGGTCTTGTGGTTTAAACTTTGATTTAACACCGGTTTGTTCTATTGAAATAAACAGAAGATAACCCCAGCACCAAAAAAAAGGAGAAAGTAGGCTGCGCCATACAGCTTTCAAGAATGAATATTTTCAGATTACCTCCCTTTATAATACAAATATAGTGATTTCGCAATTTGAATAAAACATGTTTTAGCAGCAACACACTAACTCTGGTTTTTGATGATTATTAATATTGTTCAGAATGATTTAGTGATAAGTATTTAATGATACAATTGTATATAGATTGATGTTCAAAGTGTAACAAAGTCAACCCTATGCAAATCACAGCTTAAAATGCGGAAGTTTCTTCTTTTGTTAAGTATATGACTAAGCAGAATGAACCTAGAACAGAAATAAAATGTAAAGTTGCAGTAAATGATGTTTTAAATATTTTAAGGACGGTAATGTTGGATGTTTGTGTTTAATCTTGTTTTGTCGTACCCTTCCTTAATGGTTTATTCCTTTGTTGCTGCGGCTTATGCCAAGTAATCGACTAATTGCTTTGTAACTTTCTAGGCTTCTGTTAATTTATATTTACATATACATGATCGTCTTTGTTTCAGACATATATTGCCTATTAATGCTGCATGGTTTGTGAATATAGCATGGAGGGAATTCCTTTATTTACACTACCCCGTTTTATTTGTATGGCAATAGAATAGAGTGATATTTGGTGCACCATAAAACCAGGTTTATCACAACCCTCATTTTATGGAGATGTGGTCTATAAACTTCGAAAGTTAAAGGGGTCTGACGGGTTTCCTGACCGCTTTACAAATTTAATCAGGAAGTTCGTCAGAAAAGGATATACTCCTTTGGTTTTACAGCGCACTGCATGTTTAGTGATTGACCCCTCTACAGTCAGTCATACGCTTCACTTTTCACTTGTGCGATGACTGAACTACTACTTGGGACTCTATGATTGTACCTACTGAAACCCCAACTAAGGGAGGTGGGTGCATGAGCTTTCGTCCCTCGGGTTTTCTGGTCGTACCCTAGATTGGTTTTCTCTTTAGCTGCAACTACTATGGTTGTTCAGTACGATTCTGGATACATCCTGAGATGTTTATTATTTTGTATGTGTTTCTTTAGTTAGTTTTTCAGGATGTGGACTTTATTGTTAGAGAATTCCTTTTGATGGGATGTAGTTTTGTTTACACTGTCTTGTCTATTTGGGCGTTGAAGACAGGGTAATAGCGAGGATTATGCGCATATAAAATCGATTCAAGCTAACCAGTAGGCCTTATTGCCTACTGACCGTTCCAATTCGGTAACCCTGTCTTCACCACCCTTTCTGTTGTTTTTTTGTCTCTTTCACTGTATTTTCAAGTCCTTGTTTGCAGTACAGTGTGGACCTACGATGCCATTGCGCTCGGACGCTGTGGTTTCTATAGAACCCTATATCTCATTTAAACCCCACAACTATGGAGCCGTCTGACCATGAGGATTTTATTTATATTTTGTGGTTACGTTAACTTATGTTATGTACTTATTTTATTATATTATTTAATTACGTCCTTATGTTATGTACCTTCGAACTTCACGATTAAACTTACGTCTCCCTCTTTGTCGTACAACATCATATTATAACAGCTTTCTACCGAGTACAATTAAATTGTGGAATGCTTTACCTTTAGACGCTAAAAATGCACCATCTGTTGAACAATTTAAGCATAAACTTAAGGCTATTGAACATAGAACTAACAGTCCATATCACTATAATATAGGAAATAGGAATTATAACATCATCCATTGTCAATTAAGAAACAACTCAAGTAATCTAAATAAGCATTTATTTGACCACTTCTTGACGATTCAGCAGTATGTCCGAAATGTAGCAATCCATGTGTGGACAATACTCATTTCTTTTTCAACTGTCCACTAGCCAATCTTGTTGATGTCACGCATATCAACATTGACTTGATACTGAATGGCAGTTCCAATCTGGACGATACTACGAACTCAGAAATTGAGCTTATTGTCCACAAATACATTAAGTGTACCAGGAGAATTATAGATGTATGTACATGTACGTATGTATATGTATGTGTATATAGGTATGTGCATGAATGTGTACATGTATGTATATACTATTGTATTTTCAGATATGTTTTGTCACAATGCTAGAATTTTTTTTTTTTATATTTTGTCATCTTTCTTCCTTTTTATTGTAATTTTTATTTTTTTGTTTGTCTGTTTTGTTCTCAATTATCTTAATTTCCAAAATTAACTATTGGTTACAGAAACTCATACTAAAACCATTATATTTTGTAATAATCGGTACATTTTTTTATATATATTTCGTATTGGTTTCCAGTATGATTTTCTTTCTGTTTATTCTTTTTTTTTTCTTACTTAAATTCTTTCTGACAGTACAAAGTGTTAATATTAAACAATCACGGTACACATGTTTCACAGATTCTAAGTTAATTGTCAAACCAATATATGCAAACTGTACTACAATTCCACATTTTATGTTACGTTTGATATGAATGTATTGTTTATATGTACCTTGATACGGGAGAGGTCTTACATAGGCATTGCCTGTTGTCCAATCCCATTCAGTACTTGAATAAAATATTGTTTAAATTAAATGTACTTATCGAGGGGTTAACGCGAAATTATTGTAACTCACTTTTAGAAAATTTTACAGGATAAGCAAAAAACATCTTATTTTCATCATAAATGCATTTAAGAACTTTATTCTCTGGCATGTAATAAAGAAATGGTATCCATTTATGATTTGAGAAGAAAAGAAATAATTCATGTAATTCTGTAGGAGATATTTAAGAAATATTGACTTACAATAGTTTCGCGCTAAATATTTGAAGATGTACATGAAATTTTTCTGGGCGAAACTATTGTAACTAACATTTTTTAACAGTTAGTGATACAGTTTTTCAGATTTTTTTTTAAAAACTACATACTTCAATGAAAACTATTGGACAGTATAGCTTTAGGCAGTAAGTTTGTATGTTAAGGCTCATTTTGGACAAACCTAAGAATGGTATGCAAACGAAATCCCGTAAGTTCTTGTTATCTTTATTTTAAGTTTAGTTTCACAATTGAAACATATAGCAGTTATCAATATCTTCCTTTTACATAGTTATTATTAAGTCTGTACCCTCTTCATTAAGTTATATGAGAACTGATTTGACTTTATAATTTTTTTATGTGAAACTATTGTAAGTCAATATTATTTTAAATAATACTGACTATAAAAAATCTATTTTATAGTCACAGTTATTGGAGGATACGAGTAATTTTCACGTGTGTGTGTGTGTAGTTCTAAGGTTTATAGTCCGTCCGCCAACGAACACGTCAAGGTATACCTCACGCGACGGGCACAATAGAGTCTGGACTTGAGTAATTTTCACGGTGCATTTCTTCGTTTATGTACACCGGCATGTTGATTTGTTCACAAATAGGTAAGATTTGCTTTGAGCTTACATTTAAAAACTGAAATTTATTAACATCAGACTCGCAGGATCTATGATTTTGTATTATTATATAACCTATAAATAGACGCGTTTTCATTGGCTAAAAAGTAATTTTTTAGAAAAAATATCTAGCGATATTGACCTGTTTTTTTGATATTGACCTGTTTTTTTGATATTGACCTGTTTTATATAATTGTTTTTTTGATATTGACCTGTTTTATATAATTGTAAATTGAGGGTTATATAATAAAACAGTTATGGACTTTTCAGCTGTTATACATGATGTTGATATGTACCAAAAAATCATTATTGACCTCGGCTATCGCCTCGGTCAATAATGATTTTTTTGGTGCATATCACATCATGTATAACAGCTGAAAAGTCCATAATTGTATAATATTGCTGGTGCTCATGATTTTGTCATCTATTAGGATGTATTCGTTTCTGTTTATTCATACCGATGTTTACGTGGTTCCTGGATGCAAATAATGTTTTCCATTTTACCATTTTTGCGCCATTTTTTGGGTTCTCGCCGGAGAAATTTGTCTTCCAATTTTATTCACATAAGCTTTATTTCGTCTCTTTCTTTGTTTCTATTCTGATAATTCATATAGGTCGTGGATATTAATAAATAAAAACATGATTCCTCCCGCCGTGTGTAGTGCCGTATCGTTTCTCACGCAGTTAAGATTTCAGGGACTTTAGGTAGACATTGATTAATATTACTCTGATATTGTGTGGCTTGTGGCTGTCGGGGTCGAATTGAAGTGTTTAACGCGTTCGTTTAGCGGGGTTTGCTGCGGGTTTTGGAGTAACTTATCCACCTGATTCACCTAATTCCAAAATGGAATGTCCCTTTAATATCTGTTTACTGGTGTATGCAGGTGGAGAACGCACTCTCATGTTAACGTTAACTCGGTCAACAGCTGCTTATATCTAGGGCCTATGCTAAAATTAGAACAATGTGGATGTCTAGCTAGGCTAGCGAGAGTTTAACTGCAAATGTGTATTGCTGGGTGCGTTTATTCAGTTTTTGGGTGTGGGGTAATAACACGGATTTCTATACGTAAATAAATATAATAATAATAATACCTATATAAAAAATTTAAAAAAAAATAAAAAAATAAAAATAAAAAATAAAAATAAAAAATAAAACAATACATCAAAAAAAAATAATTAAAAAAAAAATAAAAAAAAATAAATAAGAATAAATAAATAAAATAAAATAAATAATAATAGACTAGTTCTACATGAAGACTGCACAAACAGTTATTACAATACGTTTGTATTACTATTTAGAATTTTATTTTCATTTGTATTCCATTTGTGGTTTATACATTGTACATCAATTTTGTTTTCATAATCACACTGGATAATGCGGCCAGTTCAAGGGTTACTTCACTGCCAGTTAACGCCTGGAAAAGTCAGCGGTTGCCCCCCAGCAGATCCGAAGGGTATGGATATCGTTCAGCTATTCAGTGCCGTCACAGATCGTTGAGAGGTTGCAGAAGCGGCCGTACACAGACGTTAGTCAGTTAGAGGAACAGATGTTGCACTTCATCCGGACACAGGACTCGTTTTTATACACTTATAATGCTGTTGTCGTAGATAATGCAAAAATCACCAAACATTATCATATTATCATGTTTCCACCAGGAGTCTGCAAATTCATTGTAGATATTGGTGGGTGATGTATGGCTGTTGTCATTATGCGGATGATTGTTCACATATTTTCAATTTTTGTTACAGTAAAACATTGTTACTGCAAACAGTTTACACTAGGAAATTTAAAATGGTCTCAAAATAAACAATACCCTGTTTGTAATGACGGTAGTTAGACTACATTTTCAACTCACTGAATCAATTTGCAAACACAATGAAAAAAATAATCATAACAATTATTGAGTCATTCGAGAGGCAATTAAAACTGTAAATAACAGTGAGTCACATTGGAAAATATTTTTATTCTACTCAAGGCAGAGCTAAATTTTGTCATGTTGTCATTATGCGGATTAGATCCATATCTACTGCAAATATTACTTAAGAACTAGTATGAAAACCATTTATATAAGAAAAATGTGTTGACACCGTCTAGTTGATGGAGTAATGTTTATCTAGCCATAATGTTCGCCTATTGTTATCATCATCGTGGTTGTGCACTATCTTTTCAGCTTCTGCTGCTATTATTTAACTCCAACGCTGTTGGTGAAATCGTGTTTTATGATGCTAAGCATGTAATTGGAGTGTTTGGGCTATACATGTATGTTTTCTTACTGCGGATAAGTATATCTCAACAGTTTGTTGATCTCCGCTAATTTTAACTTGCTGCTGTTTACTGTTGCTGCTAATAAAAGTTGTTGGTCTGTCAATGGAGGCAATGCATATTCATGACCCAGAGCGATAGGTGACGTCATACTGTCTGGGAGTGCGTCTATCATAGTGCGGAAGCATTGTGTTGGATATGGCATTATTTTCATTTGAATTAATACGGTTTAACAGTTTAAAATCAATTCATGCCTCCTTTGTACTTGCCTTTTTTCTAGATTGACTGTTTATAAAACATACAATGCTTTTCGTCTAGCAAACAGCCTTAATTTATTCAGTTTGCTTACAATGATGTTTTCATTACAGGTTTATATACGGATGCTGTTGCTGTTGCCGATTATTTATGATTGGATCTCTATCACATCTTTCAAGGTTTATTGTGTTTCCTTCTCTCGAACAAGTTGCCTTATATTTCAGTTTGTGTAACCATCAAGTTCACTTAAGACCGGTCAAACGTTCCTATGTCTGTATCGGATGCATTGTGTGGAACAGGTCATAGAGTTCTCCAGTGTTGGTATTGTATGTAATGTTCCACTTTTTACCTGTTATACAAGATAAGCCTACGCCACCCATCAGCTTTTCAAAACATGGTTCATTTCGAAAATTTTCGTGTGGAGTTTGGGGAATATATCCCTACAGTTCTTTAGTACATTCATATTTATTACATCGACAGTGCCTTATCAGTTGTGTACATATTCAAGACCTGGAAAGAAGTTACATACTTTTCATAAGCCTTATTTTAAGGCTATTCTATTTGATCATTGGTTTAGTTTAGGGCTATTCCTTTTGATCGATGAGGTTTTATTTATCCTGCAACGGGATGATGTTTTATTTATCCTGCACCAGGTAATTTTGTCAGCGGTTCATTGAAGTTAAGTTAGCTTTTCCTGTCCGATTGTCCCTATTAAATACATAGCACTTTAAACCAGTTATGTGCATGGTCGCCAAATTATAAAACCACTTCTACCTATGCTGTGTTCTATTCAAAATAGACTTCTCTGCAAGGTTCCACACTGTAATGTGTGTGTGTAGCTCTGGGGTTTATAGTCAATAATCATAGTCATATACACAACAGGGCGTCCAAAAGGTATATGCACAATATAACCTGGGCAGGTTGCAAATGGTATTCTAATAACACGTCATCCAATGCAACAACCTCATCTTAGGTTGTCATACAGGAAGGTGATAAATGAGGTAAATGTCATTTCAATAGTCAGAATCAAATCACTATGACATCACCTTTATGTATTAGTTAAAAGGAGTTTACATAGTTTTGCGGCTAACCTTTTAAATGTGGACTAATTTCAGGGTTTGAAACTAACTTTTTTCAGCAACTACTCCATAGGACAAGTAACTTACACCAGTTATTTGTCCCCAGTCAAATTTACTTTTCCCAGCACTTCATGTAAAAGTGATACAAAAAACAAGATCAATCATGAAAGTGACATTACATTCCCTCAGTTGCATTCCACCAATGACAACAAGATGGTTTTTATTTGTCATTTGCAATGTGCTCGCCAATGTTTTGACATTTTTTCAGCCACAAGTTTTAAAGATAAAAAATTCATGTCTGTTAAAAAAATTAGTTGTCCGTAGGACAGGTCACCTGGGACAATTAACTTGTCCCCAGTAGAATCTATATCGCACAGGACAAGGGGACAACTGTTAATGTCGAACCCTGAATTTACTTGAAATTGATACATGTTCTTCGTCTATTGTTGTCGGAGTGTATGGATGGATCAGCTTTCAGATAGTTTTAGATCGTTATGCAAATACTTGCTATTTCTAGTGTGGCTAATAAAATAGTGGAGCAAGGACATCAATTGAGAGTTACTGTATATGGCTTGTACACATGCATGTACCGATTGATTGCCTAACTGTTCATCAATTACTTAGGCCTCTGAAGATGATGATGATTGATACAAAATTCTAAAAACCGATCGTAGGTTAAAGGTAAAAATACAGTTAAAGACCCGTTCACAATAGACACAAACTTGATTATCAAGGCGGCAAAAGTTAAATTGGGAAAATGTGCATAGTATATACGAACAAATGTATATCAGTTGTTTGCTGACTGAAATGAAATAACAGTGGAACACGAAAACAGATGAAAGGACACATCCTTAATCAGAAATCATTCAATGTTCAAGGTCTGACACTGAGTAACATGTACATGTTACACTTCCTATTATTTATATTGCTGATGCTAATTTATGACAGCTTCGAAACGTTTAACAGTCAATTTGTGTTTGGCGCCACACATTAAAGGTTAAAGTCTTCCTCCAACCTTTACATACTGGATACTTTTCTGACATTTATTTATTTTGTCAATGTCTGATGCATCAACAATGTGGTCCTGGGGAATTGATTTAGGGAAATACCCATTAAAGGTTCTTAGAAAGCATGTTAAGCTTCTGACCGAGTTTTTAGGGTCAATTTACATAATGTGGTCGTTATTTGGTCTCGCATACTTCCTAGGCTTTCATGGCGTTAGCCTAACCACCCTTTTGAAATGGAAAGGGCCAGAAAGAGACTAAACAGTTATGCTACTAAGGCGATAATAGATATTAGGGTCATTATCTGCTATTCATAATTTTGATAGAGCATCATCAAAATAACTGACCAATCAGTGACCAGAAATAAGACATAACCAATACATTCTGGTAGGTGATAAACTCGGGTTTTATCCTTGATGTTCAACCAAGTTTACTGTTAAAATTAAGGTATCTACAGAGTGACTCTTTTAAAACCCTGCCTATTTCATGCACATTCATGCAAATTGATTCAATATATGTATCTTTTAAGATCAAAATCATGAAAATTATGGTATTTTTACTCTGCCAAAGATTTTTATTTTACTATAGAACCTAAGGATAAAAGCCGAGTAACACAAATTTTATCACCTACTGAAAATAAAATCAAATCTCAACATCTCTGCAATGCAAAATTATGAATAGACATTCAGGCTGATGATACCTGTCTTGAACCGGATGGTGTTCATTTATCAAATGTGGGGAACAACTTTTCTTAACCAGTTTCTGGCTGGATTTTAATGTTTCATTAAAAGTGGGCAGTGCTAAGGAAATATATACTTTTTTGGCACCTTTTCTGTTTTGGGCGTGGCATTTGGATATTTTGCTTTTGATACGCACTCTTCGCTGCTGCCAAAAATGAAAATGTTTCCTCCGTTTTTGGCGGTGGATGGGAGCCTGGACCATGATGGGAGTGTCCGGGCTCCCATCCATATGGCGGGCAGCGAAGGTGTGAAAGGAAGGACATATAAGTTTGAGTTTAACTTTATTCAGCTCCTGTATACCCAGAGACTGAATTGTAATCTAAACATAAATTATATACAAATTTGCTGTCCGTACGAATTGCTAAAAAACATTTGAATTGATTGAATTCGGTGCACTTGTAATTATGCTTGAATATCAACCGTGCTTTCAACACTTGCTTAAATGCTTATCAGAAAAGTTGCTTTCATAATGAACATTTAATTTGGTGCACATGTATTTATGTCCTTAATATTGTAATATTCAATTTGCTTTACTGCTTAATGCTTTCTACTGTAAGGGCTTGCCATAATGGTCTTTTGTGCTTACCGGCAGCCCAATTGTTAAGCCCCATGATTGGGGCTTGTTTATCAATCCATGCCACGCCCAATATTTGCCAAATCTATTAAAGTTTAAAAAATATTTTATGTGTTGTTATTACAGTGCTCTCCAATAATACTGACTATAAAAAATCTATTTTATAGTCACAGTTATTGGAGGATACGAGTAATTTTCACGTGTGTGTGTGTGTAGATCTAAGGTTTATAGTCCGTCCGCCAACGAACACGTCAAGGTATACCTCACGCGACGGGCACAATAGAGTCTGGACTTGAGTAATTTTCACGGTGCATTTCTTCGTATATGTACACCGGCATGTTGATTTGTTCACAAATAGGTAAGATTTGCTTTGAGCTTACATTTAAAAACTGAAATTCCCTCCCTCCTTGCCCACAGGATCATTTGATTTAAATCGATAATATTGTCTTTCAGTTGTATAAGTACAACAAGTTCATCTAAGACAGTCTAAATGTGTGTCAATACTTCTATTCAAAAGATAGCATTTTATGTTGCAAGATCATGTTGCTTTTTCTGAGTTATATATTTTCAGTTGATGCCTTCACCTGGATCCACTTACCTAGTCAACAATTACTGGTGTGGCATGGACATTCAGTGCACTTACATACGTGATGGAACATTTGGATCACAACTAGTTGATGTGTTTGTGTGCGGGCAGCGAAGGTGTGAAAGGAAGGACATATAAGTTTGAGTTTAACTTTATTCAGCTCCTGTATACCCAGAGACTGAATTGTAATCTAAACATAAATTATATACAAATTTGCTGTCCGTACGAATTGCTAAAAAACATTTGAATTGATTGAATTCGGTGCACTTGTAATTATGCTTGAATATCAACCGTGCTTTCAACACTTGCTTAAATGCTTATCAGAAAAGTTGCTTTCATAATGAACATATGCTTATCAGAAAAGTTGCTTTCATAATGAACATTTAATTTGGTGCACATGTATTTATGTCCTTAATATTGTAATATTCAATTTGCTTTATTGCTTAATGCTTTCTACTGTAAGGGCTTGCCATAATGGTCTTTTGTGCTTACCGGCAGCCCAATTGTTAAGCCCCATGATTGGGGCCTGTTTATCAATCCATGCCACGCCCAATATTTGCCTGATTTTTAAACAAACGATACATCGAAATATGCTATAGACAATACTTGTTATAGACAAAACTTGTTATAAGATCATTTAATGTAGTAAAGTCACACAATTCAGACAAGATGAAGATAAGAACACTTATATGTAATGCAATATCTTATAATTTCTTTATAAAGCTAAAAGGTGTTTATAAAAATTACTTATGGCAAGTGGTTATTCTAACAAACACGTTTTTTGTGGCGATTAGCTTATTGTAGGGACAATGGATTTTACTGAATAGGTGAACCTCTAGCTTCTTGCACCACTGTGTCTCCTCTTTCGGTTTAGGAGGTGGAGGGTTGTGTGTTGTTTGTAGAGGGGTGGGGTAGGGGTGTTGGAAGTAAATCTTTAAGAATTGGACCACATGAGCCTTCCAGTATTATTAAACTTGACTGAATAATCCCATATAAAATAGTGTCTTAGTTGCAACTGCACAGTTCTGCATATATTATAACTGTGTTAGTTGAAATTGCAAAATGACTTTAACCTGTCCTGGATAGGACCATTCACTTGAAGAGGCGCACGGCAATCTTGATATATTTAAAAATCATGGATTCGGGTTAGTTTTACCAAATATCTTGCATGTTTTAAATAATTCTTTATAATTATTTCAATAATTCAAAGCAGTTGTTTTTACATATTATTATTTGTTGATTATATACACTAACACTATATTTAAAACCTATGACAGAAGAAAGAAGTAGAATTTGAAATTATATTTCCTTTAATATAATTATATGCAAGCAGGTTTAAAGTTTCACTTATACTGGATTCATAATTTAAACTTTGATGAATACTTCAAGATTGCTATGGGTCCCTTTAATGCAAAGCAAATGGTAAAATATGTTACTTCCTACATACCTACCCACTTATGAAATTTTGGGCAGGGAAACCCCAAACAAACTGTTTATTAAGGCTGGCCTAAAGAATTTATACCAGCCCTGACCTTTGATATTATCAGTATTACTTACTGATTTATATAATAGATGAAACTATCCTGGCGAAAAAGATTATAAAGTTCTTTTTCATACTTATGTTGTTCTAAGTCATTTTTGGCTCCAATTTTAATATTGTAGGCTATTTCTATTGGCCATGAATCACCTGAACGTGGATACTAAGAACAAACAACATTTTGAAAGCAATGGGAAAACTTGCTCACCTTATTAATACTAGTAAATAATTTATAAGGTAATTATGAAATAATTAATTACTAATCATTTAAAAATCCCTAAACACATGAGGGTAAGTAATATTAATAAGACAGTGTTGTTTGTCATTGAACTTAGAGAAACAACTAAAATTTCTTCTCAATTACCACAAATTAAAAACTCAACAATCATTGTTTGAGAGAGTGATGTGTAAAACTTGCTTAATATTTTAACATTATTAGCTTTGAAGTATAAAACAATTTGTCCACTTTACAGATAGAAATACTTAAACTGAGTCGCGGCAAATTTATTTCGGAATCGTCCTAGTAACGTCCTAAGTCCTAAGAGTTATTGCCCTTTTTTTATTTACTTTTTTTTAATTATTTACTTTTTTCGAATAACAAACCTTGGTTCATAGGTTCAAATTTTCATTTTTTTTTTTTTTTTTTTTTTGAAAGCTTGGTCCATGGGTTCGGTGGAGGGATATTACTTTTGTATGTGACCCTGGGGTCACATTTGGCCCCGCCCCAGAGTCCACATGTTTTACATAGACTTGTATAGGGAAAAACTTCGTCTTCTCTGAAACCACCATCGTCGGATACCCCCGTGTGATTTGTTACAAGTCACAGAGCTCTCATATATTACATGTAGCATCAGCGTATGGTCGTCCTCTACTAAGTTTGTTCAAATGGTGACCCTGGGATCAAATTTGGTACCGCCCCAGGCGTAATAGTTTTACATAAACTTATATAGGATTTTTTTTATAAAATCTTCTCTGAAACTACATAAAGTGCGTACATAATATAGTTTTAAACTGACTACAAAATATAGCAAGAAGAAACTGATGCAAAGCACCAGGGCGGCGCAGAAAGTTTTCAAAAGGAGGAAACAAACATGTATTTATTTGCAATTTTTTATTATATAACAACAAAAATGTAGAAATATTTTAAAAAGTATAAACAGTTATATGGCAACAGTAAGCAATAGTAACTTGAGAACAAAGGCACATACTTAAAATATCAAAACATATTTAAGTGTTTGCATTAATTGCTGATGATATATATTTCTAGAATGTTATGAAGATTTTTAGAATGTTGAGGTAGTTTGAATTAAGTAAAAAAAATATCAAAAAAGAAGCTGATATGATCAGTGAAATGTGTACTATGACAAATGGCTGGGGTAGGTGGACATGTATTCCGAAGAAGTGGTTTGTAGTGGTAAGATATCATACAGTTCGGTTTTTTGAATTTTTGACACTGATGTTTGACACAGGTGTGTGCGACAAGATCAAGATATTTTCCTGGGTGTAAACCAGTATTACATGGCCTGCATCAGGAAATAGCATGCTTAAGCAACGTTTCGAAGCTGTATCTGTTATAGTTACAGAAAGAAGTACAAAACTTAACCAAATACGCGGACGCCAATCAAGGGATACAATAAAGCGTATTTTTTTCCAAAAACATACTGGCTAAAATGTGGACATTAACGGAAAACTTAACCAATATCCTAAGTTCAAAAAGGGGCATACCTTTTGCAGAAAGCAGCATAGAGTTATGAAACCTGATCTGCTGGGTCAGGTTATGATGAAGAATAACAAAGTTGTAGCTGTAATGGTTACCTAATATATGGACTATGACATAGCGCCAACTTTAATACAGCAATTTCAATACAACACGATCTTATGGCCAGTCTTTTACCCCCAACATTTTGGCCAGTCTTTTACCCCAACATTTTTAATCACGTGCTCGTTCATATGTTACGTGCTCCTCCATATAAACAAATATAGGCAGCGCGCCGCCAATAAGAAAAGCACATCATATAATAAACAATGTACACAATATAATAAAGTATCTACATAATATAATAAAATATCCACATAACAAAATAATAAATGTATATAATATAATAAAGAATGTACACACCATAATGAAGATGCTACATACTAGAAAAATATATCTACATAACATAATAAAGATACCACATAATATAATAAAGACACCACAGAATATAACAAAAATAAGTACATAATATACTAACGTTACCACCAGCGAGTACGTAACGTACTCCCTGTTACCACATAATATAATAAAATAAGTACATAATATAAGAACGTAAGTACATAATATAATAAAACAAGTACATAACATAATAACGTAACCACAAAATATAAATAAAATCCTCATGGTCCGACAGCTCCCAACGGCCTTTTTGCCACTAATCGTTACAAGGCGGTACCCCACTTGTCAACGCTAATCGTTACAAGGCGGTACCCCACTTGTCAACGCGGCTTTTATGTTTGTCGTGTCTCATACTTGGTTTTTTCCTTGTAATTGTCGTTCGTTTTGTATGCGGGATTTTGGTTGACAGTATTCTCTGAATGCTATATTTCCTGTTTGACTTTTATACCTACTTGTGTAGACACTATGTTTAATGTGGACCCGCGGTCATTATTATTTCCACCACTAAAATGGCTCCTGAAACAACACATAGGTCATGAAGAACTGTTATGAGCATGCCAACAATAGGAAACCGAACATGAATAAGGGAAATTAGATCCCTTTACCACGATCGGAATTGGGCCTATTTTGTCCCGACAAGTGCTAAAACATTAATGTTTTATTTATTGTTTCTTGTTTATTCATTTTCAGTACGACAGGCACCGCCATCGATAAGTAAGTTGTTGTCATTTTACAAACAAATAATGTATGGGTAATGATGAAACTAGTAAAATGATTCATATTTAAAGGGACACATGGCAATCTTGATTTTTTTAAAACTAGCCGATTCCCGTTAGTTTTTCTACATAAATTGCATTTGTTCAATCATTAATGTTAATTATAAGAATTGTATTAAGCCATCTGTTTTGGCATATTATTATTTTTTGATATTATTGCACCAATAATATATTAAAACTGATAGTACAATAAGACGAAATAGTGAATACTCAAAATTTGATTTATTTAAATGTAACCAGGGTAAAAGTAAAAATGATACTGGATATATAAATCGAGACACCCATTTCAAATACTTCAAGATTGCCGTATGTTCCTTTAAATAGGTACCATTTATTTCTAAGATAGTGTGTAACATGTAACTCAATTATTGTAAACTGTTTGTTTTTTATAATGACAGAAACATATTACTGCTTACCAAACACGTATTCATACAATAGAATAACTTTAAATGATGTTTTATACAATTACATATGTTTCGCTTTATTTTACAGGCCTGCAGCCCTGGCGGCGAACGAACGTTTAGTAATCAGGTGTTGCAACACGTGTTTTGAAATTGAACTGTGGAGCACATACCTGTATATTTTTACACGAAATGTATGATAACTTTTGATACATTTTATTTAAATAAACAAAAGAGCTTAAAAGCTCCCGAGCAGAAATACAATACAATAAAATGACAATACAGTTATAAGTGCATGTAATCATTTTAAGAAAAGCAATGACGACCTCATTTTCTGTATCACATCTTAAATTTAAAACAATTATTATGAATGGCAATATACAAAAGTGCAGGTTGTTTCAGCATATTAATGTAATATGTTTTATTTATTTATATATTATTTTCTTTATATTGTTTCTTTCTTGAAGAAGGTGTTTTCAATCTATTGTCGTAGCATGCTTCGTTGTACCAAGTATTGCAATATACAAGTATTACTTCCATTTTGAATATTATTGCAACTGGTTAATATCTTATTTTTCTTCAACATGCTAAATGTAGCGTTGTGAAGGCAATCACCAAATTCATTTAAATAACTATCAATAACACATATATCTCATGTACATGATGTTATATTATCTTGTAAAATCTTATTGATTCATCTGTTTTAAGACAATTAATAAAATATAACGTTTTAATTCACACATATCTATACTATACATATTCACCTTCATTGTTTGACTAGGTTGTGTCATTATTAAAACGACTAGAATCAAATTGAAGATACAGCTAAATAAACAATGATCTAACATAATGTTGGGTTGTATTTACATTGCCCCGAAATTAACGTTTTTGCTATAATGACGAGGTGCTTTTGTTTGTGTGAAACGAGTGTTAGTATTTTCGTCTATTTTTCTTTTCGTCTATTTTGTAATATCTTTTCCTATTAGAGGTAAGTTTGCATACGCATTACGTGATCCGAGTATTAACTTTCATACCCCATCCAATCCTTCTCCAATAAGCGAAAAATTGGTTGTCTGTGGTATGAAATAAAACCTTAATTTCGGCTTAAAAGTTTGCATATTGTAAAATTAAAACCTTTAATAGGTAATTTTAAACAGGTTTTCGCATGTTTGAGTAAAAATGTTTTATTGTCGAAATATCCGTTTTAAATTCTGCTAATATAAGCTTTTTTCCATCGCTTAGTGGAATTAAGGCGGGACCACGTAATGCGCATAGAACACATTATCCGGTCAAGCACAGAAATATTTTTTCGAACGAAATAAGTTTCAATATAAATTTAAAGATAGAACAGTAAAACACTGTTGTTTGATAAATTATTTTCCACTGCTCTTGAATAATGTTGTGAAGTAGGTGGATTGATTTTGTAAATGTGACAGAGCAGAAAAAATTCATTTGCAGTTTTTCTGGAGAATACTTAATGTTAAGCAAAGTACTCAGACTGATCTGATCTATGGCGATTTGGGGCATTTTCCACTACAAAATATTATATTGTTCCGTGATATAAATAAAATAATATACAGTAATGATTTTTTTTTTAATTACTTGGTTCCGTATTAATTCCAAGCTTATATAAGCATCGACAATAAAACACGTTTTAAAATACAATTCTACTGAAAAATAAAATCCGATAACCTGTTTAAAATTTCTCATTAAATGTTTTAATTCTATAATATGTAAACGTTTTAAGCCTAAATTAAGCCAACCCCATTTTGCTTCTTTGAAAATGGGTTGGATGGGGTATGAAAGTTAATACTCGAACAACGTAGTAACACCAGCACCTAATAAAACAAACTCGGCACCTCTAGTTCAATCATTGTTATCTGACTTAAGATTTTATAAAGTCTGGATATACCAAGGTGTAGGCAATATGACTGCATTTTTATCAGTTTTTAAACGAAACATTTCGTCAGAATTTTATTTAAAATTGGATTCTTCGAAAGCAAGATTTTATAGTGTATACGTTTTGGTTCTCACTTCTAATTACATTCTGTTACACAATTTTACAGTTGCACAATTAAAATTGAGATCTCTTCTCATAGTCTTGAAAAACGAAAAGCCTTTCTTTACAAGAACGAAATTTTCAAAAGTGCAATCTTCTTGAAGGTGAATTTCATTTTCTTTTAATGCTCACTTTATCACAGTGTTATAAAACGTATGTTTTTGAAAAAAAAAATCTGTTAAACTCATGACTTAAAACAATATGACGGTCTTTGTTTAGAACAGAATATCTATAAATATTTCAAATGAACGAATGACATGTACATAATTATACTATTACAATACTTTTTTGAGTGTTTTCTTTTTTATATATCATTTTTGGTCTGCGTAAACGTGTTGAAAATATGTTTATTAAATCGCTTGTCTGCCATATATGACAACTAATTGTAAAAATAACTGTAAAAGTCGAACAGGAAATGCAGCTTTCACAGAACACGGTAAACCCCAAAACACGCTTAATTACAAACATGAATGGCAATGTTAATAAGGAATAAAGGCACATGACGTCTCAAACATAAAAAGGCTTGACGATAGGGTTACCGCCTTGGAACGGTCAGTGGCAAAAAGGCCGCTGGGGGTTTAAACCAGGTCCTAGGGTCCACCAAACCTCACACTAACCCTACTGTCATCGCAATAAAACGGGACAGTGTAAATAAAGAAAGTCCTCAATGAACTATTCTCTAACCATCAAAGCAACATTAATAGGCAATATAAGTAAAAACAAAGATGCTCATGTAAATATAAATACAAAAAACAATAGCACAGAAAGCCACAAAGAAGGTACTCAATGACTTGGCAGAAGCCAGAGCAACAAGAGAATAAACCATTGAGGGAACGACAAGACAAGATTGCAGACAAACATCAAATGTCACCGCCCTTTGGGGCTTTAGGTAGACGTCATCAGAGGGTCCACAGGCACAATTAAAGTATAGGTATTTTGTATAGGTTTTGCATTATAAAAACGTTGGTTTATTTTATCTATTCAATTAAGGATCAAACTTATTTTGAAATTCCTGGATTCCCGATTTTAAATTACGAAATGAAAACCTAGGTATAGAGGGAAGAAGGGAGGGGTAAACCATGGACATGTTTTGTCTTTTGACTAAATAAAAAATGTCTACCATCTGCCGTAAAACTGCACTGACATTTAAGCTAAATAAGCACTAAAACTTGTACCTGAAATGTAAACTAAACGATATCTTCTTAAAATGTTCCAGATTTTTCCACTAAATGTCTGTGGGGTATTCTAATTATTTATCAATTCATGCGTAAACGTTTTACAGGATGTAACATTTGTGTCATTCCGAGAGCTATTGTTGGGGTGCTTGTTTCAGCCAATTATTTTTTTAAATTTTAAGGCAAAAATCAGCTGTTACCCGAATAAGGTGTATATTCGTGAAACAGATATTTTTACTTTTCAAAATCGGTTGAGAAATAAAGATTTCGCGTGCGAAATGTCTTTTTGATAGGCATTTTCAATGCAAAATTCTGCTGCATCAAAAATATATTTATTTTTTATTTTTATATTTTTATAAAAAGATGGGTTAAATGTGATGGATAAATGTAAATTAAAACACTCTGAAAGTTTTATAGCAAAATATTAAGATTAACTGAAATTATTTGAGATTTCTTAAGTTTCTGCTGTTCCAGCAACAAGGAATTTACGTGGAAAAGCCCCACCCTAAAGGTATTTGGGCTATACAATATTTATTCCTCAAAAGATTTTCAAAACTTAAGTATTTTTAAAATTGCTGATGTTAATATTAAAAACCCTTTGGCTGAAACACGCGTCCCGAACAATAAATAGGGCATGTGCGCGCTCTTGGTAACCTAATTATTATTAACAGAAATATAAGCAATCAAACGCTTTCATATTGTTACCAAAACGTTACGCTTTATTTCATAAATGATTGAATGGTTGTATTAAGTCATTTACATGTTTGTTTTGATAAGACAAAACCAACGGTTGAAGACTCTATAGTCTGGGTTTAACTAGATACCTTTAGAAGTAGTTATCATAGGCAATACAGTAGGAAAAAAATCAAAACCTACTATTGTGCCATTAAATATTTCCAAGAAAACATGTTTATCATATACTTCCCTATAAAAACAGTGTTTTTGAATATACGATACGACATAGACCTAGATAGTCATATCAATCAGGATTTAGTTGGCGGGCAATACAACTTTATCACACGCGTGAAATAAAGGTTAAAAACATGTCATATCACGGAAATAACCGAATGTTTTTATGACACTTTCAGCAGGAGTGATACGGAAATTACCGATTAGTCACGATTGTATACGATTTGTCACGCATAAGGTTTGTCGTCTGCATTCCATCCTGTTTTCTCGCCAGATTATTGGCTATATATATACATGTGTACGTTGAACTGTCATCTTTGACCATAAGTCAACGGAAATGACTTCACTAGTATTGCCAAGAAGATGAAATAAAAGAGATAATAGATAGAAGTAAAATAAATAAGGCATAATACACGAACCATAAAGAGAGTTTAACACATTTATAAGAAATGCAAGGATATAGAACCATCTGAATTTACTGAATTAGACATTTTCAAATTCAATGGCATTCATTTTAAATCAAAAATAAATAAATGTGTGCACTTACGCAACAGATTTGAACATATCAGAATGGGATTACATCTATTAATAACATTATTGTTTTCTCCCTGGAAAACAGCGTAGTAAGTTAGCTGAAGTTGACAGTTCAACAAATTCATTGCTGAAGTATATGATAAATAGAATAAAAAATGTTTATTTTCATATCACGCCCTATATTAGGCCCTCGACCCATATCAGCCCTCGAGCTAAAGCTCTCGTGCTGATGTGGTATCTCAGGCCTGATATAGGGTGTGATATGAAAATTCTCTATTTAGTACCCGTAGAAAGAAATACACACATATATCAATGCAGAAAATACGCATTATATGCACCACTGGAAATTCATGTGTTCATATTGCCATGAAGCAACGTTAGTTATTTAACCGAGCCACGCACGTAATTTTTCTAGACATGACTCATCGCACCAGTCAAATTCTCAAGAAGTTTAACTCACTCGCCCATGTATTCACATTTTGAGCAACCACCGTGGGTTACCAACGGCCACCGATGGCAGCATATGGTAACCATATGGTAAGCATGTTCAGTTGGCAACCAATAAACTCTGAACGGATATTGGTAGTATATGGTACCAACGGAAGCACAAGGTTATCACTGGCTACTGATATATTATCTAAATGGGTGCATGTTGATTGATCGGATAGATGACATAACTGTTTGTTCGGACAGTAACATCTCGAATAGATGAGGCACAAGAAACATGAAGTAATCATTGACAACAATGTTACGTCATAGTTAACACGTACATTTCCAGTAATGTATACGTGTTTAGATGAGGCACAAGAAACATGAAGTAATCAATAACAACAAGGTTACGTCATAGTTACACATACATTTCCAGTAATGTATACGTGTTTTTCTCAAAAAAAACATATTTTTATTTGTGTACTATTTCACGGTTTCACTGATATTTTGTATATACACATAACTTGCAATTAGTTGTATGTCAAATGCTATTTAATATACCAGGAATTACCCGACTGTAGGCCTATACAGTTATTTTGATATTTAACTGTAAATATGTATTATATATATTTTTTACAAACATACCCTTTTCTGGAAATAAATATAAATTGTTTACAAAGTAGTTTCTTCTTTGGTTAATTTTTGTCTTTGTTATTAATCAGTTGTCCAATTTAAAAAAACACTTCATATATATCGAAGTCCTGATAATTGCTGTCTCGCCACAAATCGAAGTTCTGAACGTTGATGCACTGCTATGGATTGAAATATATCGAGGTACTGATAGTGGATGCCTCGCTATATACCCTAGATGTGATAACATTTTACAAGAGCAAGCTTTTTATGAGATGTCTGCATGGCTTTTTTCGTAAGCCGGTAACACAGTCCACAGTGTGAAAACAACACTCTCCATCTTTGATGCAGATTAAGGAGGTTAATGTCCATCTACTCAGCTTTACACAACTCATGACATAATGACGTTCTTCTATACTTCTTCTTTTCTATCATCTATTGAGGACACGTCTCCGCCGTAGTTCTCTTCTCTAGCGTTCTCGTGAATAAATGACAGGTCTTCCGTTTGAAATGAGACCTTCAGGATGCTTTCGTAACATTTCTTATAGATGCCCAAGACCTTCTTGAATTTCTCTGAAAATGTAATGTACAATAATGTTTCTGTTGTGGGTAATCGAACAGAGATAAACACATGCACACGCACGCACGCAGGCACGCACACAAACAGTTTACACCTAGTGCACTGTTAAAGTAGATGCAAACTAATGCAAACTAAAAGGCATTTAAAACAACAATCACCATTGACGTGTATGTATATATATATATCCAAAAGCGGTACCGCATTGGAACGGTCGATATCAAACTTGGCCCCGCAATATCAAACGTGGCTCCGCAATGGTTCTAGTGTACACCGCATGTCACGTTTACCCTTTTATAAGTGGACTCATGTCATATACTATTTACAAAAGAAAAGGTTTGCACATACAAAAACAATTGAGAGAAATGCTGGACCTTTAATAACACCATCTACAGACCTACCTTGTATCTTAATCATATTTTCATTATAACGTTTGGTGATGCGTTAATAAAGAACTCGCTATGCGGCATTGAAAGCCCTACTTGACGTATAACTTTAGATATAAAAATCGAACAGGAAAAGCAGCATTCAAGGACGACAGTCAACCACAAACACACAGAGAAACAAAGAACAAATTAAAGATGAATAAAACAAACACAAAAGGGTTGAAAATAGGGCTACTGTCTTGAACGGTCAGTGGCAAAAAACCTTGAACTATGTTTTAACCAACAAGGTAGCATTAATAGGCGAAATAAGTAAAAGACAAAGATGCTCGTTTACATATAAATACAAAACAAACAATAGCCTAGAAAGCCACAAAGAAGGTATTTAGTGACTTGGCAGAAGCCAGAGCAAGAGAATAAACCATTGAGGGCACGGCAAGACAATACTGCAGACAAACATCAAACGTCACCGTTATTTTGGGCTTTAGGTAGACGTCATCATAGGGTCCACAGCCTGTCCGGTCATCGCACAATCAAAGAGGAAAGCATAGTGGCGAATTGTAAATGGGTCCACCACCAAGCATGCAAGACGTTTTGTCAAACAATAAGAAACAAACAGTTCTGATTGGCATGTCGAGGTTTGTATAAGAAGGTCATTTTGTGTTTGTTGCTTTCAAGGGATCACCTTTTCAGTATTTATTGACATTCACACTAGCGTTTGTTTAGTGCTGTGTGGCGGCCGTAAAAAGTCGCCCCGACTACAAATCAGTAGTGTTATTATTTACTGGTCCTTTGGGATCATCAAGCAAATTCTGTGTTGCTTTAGAGTAGAATATATCTTAATCCGGTGCTAGGAGGCGTGAGAGGTATTGCATCTTATAATTACCTCTCATGGACTCATTAAAACCGAGTCTGCTACTTTTCTCTCTTGTTTGTGTTTATTGCTTCCAAGGAATCATCTTTTCAGTATTTATTGTTTAAGAAGGTTAAGTAGCCATCTGGTTGTTTACGCTGGAATGTGACGTTCAAGATGCCAAGTTACTTACTTGTTTTGACCAATATGTTTATTTTTAAATGTAGTTTGTCATTGGAAATATTTTATTGATAGAAAACACAACGGTCAGTGGCCAAAACACTTCTCTGCCTATAAGTCCGTCGCAGAACATGTTTATTATAATTTAACATTAAATAGCATACAATTAATCTTCAGTGTGAGTTCTTTTCACTTAAGCTCTGCTTAGATATCCATTTAAACTATATTACAACCTAATATATAATTAACTATGTATTTAACTATGTTCACGATGATTATAATAAGATATAATACATTGAAATCTAAACTATAAATATTGTGAATAGGATGCAACTGCTTATAGTTTGCCATAAACATTTTAGGCATTTGCCCAATTGCCCAATACTAGTGCATATATTAACATAATAAAACCATACAGTCAAACTTCCCACAAAGTACCCACATAAGAATATGTCAATAATATTCTCATTGTTTTGTGTATGCTTGATTAGAGATACGGTTGAACTGCAAACTAGTCGTCTGCTCTGATTGCTTGAACACATTTTAAAGCTTTCAAGTCGATGTGTTTTCTTACATTTTACAATTGGGTTTTGTTAAGTAATTCGAATTAGTGCACCTTTAGATGTTTCTAATTCTAAAATATACCAACTTTATCAGCACATATGATGTTTTCATACAAAAGTAGGGTAATTCTGAAAAGATGTTATCATTAAAACAAAAAATAAATATTTTAGAAACTATTGGTCAAAACAAAATATTTATCACAGAACTATTCTAAAATATATTTAAAATAAGAACATTAGATAAGATACAAAAGTGAGTATTTAGAAATGTTTAGAAAGATTGCACCCCAATACAGCATTGTATATTCCTGTGATGGACAGTATACGTTTACCTCCTTTTAACTCCGTCAAATACGCTGACAATTGCTGGATGGAATCCCATTGTGATATGGTCAATATTTCCCCCGATTGTGGAAACATATCTCCTGCGAGCTGCTCTTTAACCTGACCTACGCAAAGGTTCACCCCTCCGTGTTCGAGCCTTGTTGGTACCACCTGTTCCCTAGAGAGAGCTGCAGCTTCCTTGAGCAATGCTGTTCTCTCCTTTGCGTCTGTATCTCCGCGTTGCTTAATCACAGTCATGTTGACTATATTTTTTTCTGGAGAGAGCAATTATGATTTGGATAATACCAGAACAATACTTTACTATATTAGTTTTAACATGGGTGGCTGTGTTGATCATTCAGTATTATCACAATGTAGTAAACAGATTTAGCCCACAATATTATAATATGTGAACAGTTATTTATTTTTTATTAAGTACGGTTAACTTCTTTATTTGTTTTACTCACTGTTTGGGAACTGTAGCATACAAGGATCATAGTCAACCAAAAACACGCATTGAAACAAACAATTATTACAAAGATGAATAGAAGGAAAGATGTGACATCACAAACATAAAATGGCTGACAATAGGGGTACCGCCTTGGAACGTTTAGTAGTGTTTTATACATTTTGATATCATGTGGTTATTCAAACCGGCCAAGATATTATAAAACTCGTGTTTATCACGCCATCTCTTTAAAACTGCAAAGTGATTTGATGAAACTGTAATACAATCGTTTAGTCATAGTGGGATGATGACATTCAATATGGCCGACATTGACGTCATTCTTGCAATATTTTTATTATTGCTATAACCTTTTTCGACTTTCGTGAATGAGGGAATGTCTATATGTACACAAAACATTTTGACATTACGGCAGTGACATCGCATGAGAAATGTTCACGCTTTCTGTAAGAAAATAATAGATTTATTTTAAAAAAAGAACACAAATGTTATCATTGTATTTTAGTGTATGCAAAACAATGCGATTGCATGTGATGCTTTTATGAAAGCCCGTTAGTTGAGATATTGACACAGTCCAGTTTAAGTGCACCTGTAAATGTCAATATATCTTCTAGAGATAACAAGGCCCCTAAAAACTATGTATGTATATTTTATTTTGGACGAACGTCGTCTTTTTCTTTCATTAATACTATGATGTTATTAATTAAGTGTTTTCATATTGGCCCAGTTATTGTCCCAAGGACTGTCATATTGGCCCAAGGCCGAAGGCCGCGGGCCAATATGACAGTCCGAGGACCAATAACTGGGCCAATATGAAAACACTTAATTAATGACATTTTCATTAATTAACCACTTAATATCTGTCTTTAGTCCTATGTTTTAAATATCATTTACAGGTAGGAAAAAACAAGAGATATAAGTTCAATATGACATTTAATAACAAGTATCTGATTCAAATAAATCTGCCCCTGTTACCGCTCGAGGGCGCGTGGGAAAATCACACACGAACGTGTTAATAGCTATATATCATCGAAGTCGATGTAACTGAATTTACAAATAATCAAACCCTGATTATTTTGATTGTCTACCTTATATAGGCGAACTAATGTATCATCGAAAAGCTGCGACGTTGAGTTTTTTTCTCTTCAAAATGGCGTCCCTGAAGAGAACAAAGCCTTGGTCATATTGGCCGTGTTGGCTTATCCAATCAGATTGCTTGGATTTCATATTGGCCGAGTTTTATCATATTGGCCGAGTTTTTCTCCATATTGGCCTTGTTTTTACCATATGACGCGTGCAGTTTCCTGCAAACCACGGCAGATATTAAGCAGTTAATTAATAATTAATATTATACCTCATTTGCATATTCTACTCTTTGTCCATATAACATTCTAGGTCTGACTGCCAAGTCCATAAACTTGCATATGGACCTCAGCACCATACATTATTTGTTAAATAGCACGCTTGCGATGCGCATCGAGTTTTTTTTAATACGTCAGGTTATACTTGTTATAGACGTCACTTTATTTGAGAAATATACATATTGTTTTAGAACTTATTTACTATCTGGACGAAGCTATGTCCCTTACACATATTATTTGGATAGAAAACACATAACAAGCGTTCATTTCTTTCTATCTACGCGTATAACTATATAAGCATTTCGCTTCAACGTTAGTAGCACCGTAAATGATAATACAACTTGATAATCACGGACAAATTACATCTAACTAAATACAGGTTTAACTGTAATTAATTATGAATTTTGCGACGGTATATCAGTCGTTTAATGGGCTTACATTTAGTTTATGATGACGCGTAAGCGGAGCCGTAAAACACGCTTTGCGACCCATTAACAACTGATAAACTTTCGCAAAAGTAAAAAAACAATACTGGTTAACCTGTTTCTAACGCATTTCAGTGATTTTGACAGTTTTTCTCACAAACGCTTTCAAATAAAACTAAATGACGTCACGTTTGTGACGGTTTAACGTCACATGACTGGATTTGCGACGGGTTATGCACTATTTGATAGTCGCAATTTTTTGAACTCAAATAATTAGATTGCAGGATTTTTGTCAAGTGCGTTAGAATACACGTTTCGTTGTCTTGTTAAATTATCCAAGGACAATGTAAGGCGTAAGGCGCATAAACAAGTACCACTAAATTCTCATTTTGAAGGGTCATTTTATAAAAGAGTGTGATAATGGACCTTTGGAAACGGCCGAACACGACACATACAACATATTGCAGTCTCGGTTTGATTGACGCCCTCTAGCAACGGGTTGAGCAGAACTCAATATTCATAAAGTCAATAGTACATAATTTTAACAATCCCGAAGATGGCATGCATATGGCGGTGGACATAGAGATTTTCCTCCCCCGTGTTCAGCGGCGTATGGTCCCAGTATCTAACAAAATACTATGCCCCGAAGAGCGAAATAAACAAAATGGAATTTAGTTGGGAGCAGCGGTTATGAAGCCTGCATATCACAAGTAACAGCCAAAAGACTAAGTTATATAGGTACATACCATTCTGAAATTGTTCTTTTGATGCAGTCACTATATTCACATCTATTAATTGCACCTGACTACCGTCACACAACTCCTTAAAGCCAGAAAACCATTCCGTCCCACCCGTCTGTGTATCAAACAAGAATAGAGCAAGAGAGGTTCGAGGAGGCCAACATCCACTATTCACAATTATCTGTGGAAAATAGATCGGAACAATATAACAGTGTCTGTTCATTCAGTAAAGAACAATGCATTTATTAAACGTGAATGCGACACAGTTTCAATTTTGCATCATACTGTAAATTTCAAAAGATTTACATCCGTGGTCGAGAGGTTAACGGCGTTGCGTTGTAAACCTTCTCGACTCGCACCGCTACGGGTTCGAATCGCACTGGGAGCTCAGCATTTGCTGAGAAATTGTCGATTCTCACGGATGGTGGAAGGGATACAGTACTGGTTCTACCCTGGAATAAGTGTGTGTTCTGCCTCCACCATAAAAAATCGAAAGTCATATATATGGCCTTACAGGTGCTACAATGACGTAAACACAATTCAAACAAATCTACTGATTTAAATTACCAATAAGTATATTTCTGTTACGACACTTGTGTCCGAAAACTGCTACAAGTTTGCTATGTCATACCTGGGGCGCCAATGCAATAGCTTTACCACAAGACTCGCTAAGGCTTTCACCTGTTTTAGCTAGGCATGAGCGGAAGTCTACAAGACACTTGTCTGGAAACCTGACCGTAAGCACCACATGCCCTCTCTTCTCTGCTAGTAGAGGCTTACTCGCGGCGGAGTGTAGTTTGTTTTCGGTTGCGGGTAAACTGTCAGTCTGAGATAGATTGCTACACTGTTCGAGACCGACAACCGTAGGTTTCTGAATAATAATAAAACAAGGTTATGGTCGTGAATGACATATTGCGATTAATTTACAGTAATTATCCGATGTTTCGTATAATAATACGACCCTTCTAGCATGTCTAGTTTAGTAAACCAATTCGTCCTGTAAAAGGAATAATATGTTTTGAATATTATTAATTGGTGAAACAATTTGAAAAAAAAGACAACTATTTAAATTTTCACTTACTTAATATAAAGCGAATTTAAACATAGATGAGACAGAATCATGCTCTCAACATACAGCACTCGAGCTTCTTTTCTTCAAAACATGACAATATCAAAATCAACACATCTTTCATGTCAAAAGCGGTCAATGGCAAAAATGGCCGCTGTGTGTGTGTGTGCGTGTGTGCGTGCATACCTGTGTGTGTGTGTGTGTGTGTGTGTGTGTGTGTGTATTTTATTTGAGGGTGTGGAGGTGGGGTGGGGGAGGGGTTAAACCAGGTTCTAGGGTGTACCAAACCTCGCTATTAATCTACTGTCATCCCTATAAAACGATACAGTGTACATCAAGAAATCCCCACCATGCTATATCCTCTAACAAACTAGGCAGCATTAATAGCCAATATAAGTAAATCACAAAGATGATCATGTATATATGAATATAAATGCTTAGACCTAAAAAGCCACAAAGCAGAATCCAGATAACCAAGAGAATACGACATTAAGGGCACTACACGACAAGATTGGAGACAATCATCAAACGTTACTATTCTCTTAGGATTTAAGTAGACATCTTCGTAGGGTCCAAAATCTGTCCGGTCATCCAAAAAGAGGAGAGCAGAGCGGCGAAATGTAAATGGGTCAACGACTATACATGCAGTGCGTTGCACAGTGATAGGGTCATAACCTCTTTTGATAAACATTTTAACACGTTTAATAATGATTGTATGAAAGTGTTCAAGTCCAAGTATCTTACACAGTTCGTAACCATAAACGTCATGTTTTGATAGTCCTTGTCGGAGAAGAGTTCTCAAGTTACTTTTATATTTTATTAGCAAATCAGGGTAACGATAATAACATTTGCGAAGAGTTTTCGAAGTTTATGATAACGGTAGCCCTGATGCAGTAATTTTCTAGTTGTGCAAAGGTTATTATACCCACGTTACCGCATCTTCTCCTAAACCGCTGAACGGAATTCAACCAAACTTAGGGCATGACTTCATCATATGATGATGACGTGCAAGAGAAACATTATTTTTGGCTCCGAGTCCAGGGGCCCTCAGGGGGCTCAAAAGTCAAATACACTAAAAATAAACAACATACCATACGATTTTATTATTTCGCAAACACGGACGTCAGCCCGGGGACCCAGGGAGGGTGGGGCGGGAGTTTGGGGGCGGGGTGGATTTGGGAATTTTTTTGTAATTAAGTCTCCAATGAAACCTTATGATGATGACTCCGATGATGGCATTACGTCATCGGTGGGGCCTGGAGGAAGGGGCATCAAATACACCAATAATTCAATTATGGTGTCATGTTTTCATACTTTTGCACATTAATTTGTATAATAGTCGTCTATGAAAGGTACTTCTTTCTTTGTACCGCTATTGAATTCCGTCAAACAATATTGGTTTTATTTAGTAAATATTCAATAATGGTTGGTGTGTTATGTTTATCAACGTAATTAGTTTGTGTTTTATAGTCTAAAAGTTACGGATATTGTCCCTTTAAAGGGAATTGACCTTTGTGAAGAAAACGTGGCTATTTTGCAATGGCGCGCCGTCGAATTTGTTCTAGTTAATATTAATATTAATATTAATGTCCTCAACTCGACTACAAGCTCTAGAAAAACGAATACCTTGAGAAACATAGACCCCATAAGAAGTAGCTCGGGGAACATGCACATCTAAGTGGGGATGATTAGCAATATTCAAAAATTAAAATCATCTCTCTTGTCATAGATTTTTCTAATTATTTCGACATTTTCAATAGAGAGATGTAAATCAAGAAAAGAAGCGACAGTATCAGAAATGTTGAAGTTCCTTAGGATAGATATGATTAACCATAGTAGAAAAATTCTGCTTAGAAATAACCGATCAAATCGCCAGCATCCAAGCGATACACAGAAACAAGAAATAAAAGTTCAACGGCAAAGGAAAACTCCAGTATACCTCTGCTGTAATTTCCTTCATTACGTCATCATACGATGGCGGCGCTATCACTAAAGGCGGCGCTGACGGAATGATGGCTTGTCTGAAATGTGTTTGTTGCGGCGTGGGTTTCTGATTTTCTGTTTTTTTTGTAGGTTTTGTAGTAGGTATTTGAGGAAATATGTAATTTGAAACATAGGCACACCAAGGAATGTAGTTGAATTTTGGGAATTTCTTTTCTCCTTGGTTAAATTGCTCAAGTCCGTTATTGCATTGTGTATAGGTAATTGCCGATGACACGTCTATAACTGGAAAATAAATGTCATGCAAACTCATACCCTGAAATGACAAGCCACTGTTTATAATTTGGTAAGTAGGATGCATTATATATGTTAAAGTATACATAACAATCGAACAGGAAAAGTAGCATTCAAGGACGACAGTCAACCAAAAACACACACAGAAACAAAGAACAACTTTAAAGATGAATAAAAAGAAAGATGATATATCACAAACACAAACGGGTTGCCAATACAGGTACCGCCTTAGAACGGTCAATGGCAAAAAAGGCCGGGGGTTTAAACCAGGTTCTAGGGCGCACCAAGCCTCACTCTTAACCTATTAATGATAGAACAGATGTCTGGGAATTATAGGGGAAGATTCAAAAGTCCTTAAAAAAGCTGAAGCTATGATAAACAAGATTACAAGAGTATCCAACTATTTTAACATCGTTTTAAAACCACTGTTAATAGTTGAATCAATTTGAAAATGTGTATAAGCCAGTGGTGACTCGTGTTTTACGTAATATGTTTAATAAATTAAGTAACACATCTATTCGTACGTTCATTAGTGAGACGGAGGTATATGTCAGAGTATTTTGAAAACAACAACAACACGTATCAGTAAAATTAAAAAAATATATATTTACCGCCAATGTTACTTGCACCTGGTGGCTGCTGCACCCGCATCACGGTCACTTGTGGAATTGTTCCTATTGTAATGGGGAGCCAAATACATGCATCTCCACCATGTATTTTTGCAATGTCCACTATAATCTACGTGAATCAAAGTAACATATATTGGGTTGGTGAACCTTGTTCAGAATGAGTACTCAAAATAAAGACTGAAATGATTTGGTAAAGACCTTTTTTGTACTTTATAATAACATGTATTTAAGTTTAGAGTGGTGCCATATCCTTTCAGTCTTTCTGTCTATGGTTACATGTTCAACTCTAACACTCCAACGTAACTTGAGTTAAAGTGTATCACATCATTTTTTATCACTATAGAGCATTATACCGGATACAATTTCAGCGTTTTTAAACCCATTTTTGTCATGCCTACCCGTACGACTATCCAACAAATTATAAAGGTTTGTTTTAAAATCTGAAGAATATATATTTATACATTCACTTGCCTTCACAAAGTACTTTACATTAATAATATGACACGTTCGGTCTCGGGTTGTGGATGGCACCGCCGGGATTGCAATTAACTGATTCGACCATGTTCGTTTTCCTTTCTATAAAACAAGCACAAAACACTTAAAGTTCAAAGCAAAGTTGAAAATAAATGAAAAATGTAAGGGGAAGATTTTGTGTATTTTTAATAACGAAACCTTACCATATCCTGACCATAAATAGCCAGCACCATAAACAATTTGTAATCCACATAACGTTAAGTGAAATCTAAATATAGATAATTGCAATACTACGTGGCAGTTTAAGGGTACTAGGCAAAACCAGCAGGATACGACACAACATAGACAACTAGTTATTGTAAGAATCCAGAACGAATTTGATAACATTTTAGAATACATTACCGCTTTGAGTTCTGTTCCTGTTATAGTCCGCAGAATAAACGTCTTTCTTTTTTCTTCACCACTTGCTCGGAAGTCGGCCTGCTGAACCAAGCTTGCCTTGATAATGCCTAAATCTCGATCGCTTTTATTGTTTGCAATCACTGAATGCAGAATAAGATGATATTACATATTACACTTTACATACATTGTTGCAAAAATTAAAAATGGTTACGCATGTTTTAACGGGAAACGGCCATTTAATGTATCACAGTCAAAACATTACATCGTATTAGTTACTTACTCGAAAGTGCTATTTTCTCGCCAGGACAATAAGCACCTCTGTTCGTGCGTGCGCTAAGTTCAACGACACCCTGATCTCCAAACCCCAACGCTTTGTAGACGTTTTTCTCCGTCTTTCTTCCTACAGAGTTCTGTAAAATATATATGTGTAGATCACTTAATGATTACTTAAATGCAACTGTTATCGCGCTCAATACGTGAAATGCATTAAATTTTCAATCTCACATACATATTACAAGCCCATGCATGTTGCAATGTGCACAAGCGACTACATATTATACGTTCATAATTGTGTTTTGACAATAATACTTTTAGAAGAATCAGACAATTGGTCCTATAGAAACCCAAGCAATCAAACGCAATGGCATCGTAGGTCCGCAATACACTACAAACCGAAATAAATGAGCACATTTAAATAGTCAATGGATAGGACAATACACAACATAAAGAATATAAAATGGCTGAAAGATAGGGATAACATGTTAACTGTAATTCGAGTATGATTAACATAGAAGGGCAAGTGTGCTTTGGTGGTTTGTCTTACAACGAATTCTGGCAGGTTGACATCAATGTCGTCGAGGACGGTGAAGTGCTTGAACCTTTCAATGTTGAATCTGAGGATAGGCCGATCAATCTGCAACATCAACCAGTACCTGCACACATTAGAGAACAATGTTAAAAAATTAGAAAAATGGTTCTATATAAATCACAGCACCCAAACGCAATGGCACCGTAGGTCTGCATTGTACCACAAAGAGCAAATTAACTATACAACGAAAAGGACATACACAACACAAAGCGTGGTGAAGACAGGGTTACCGACTTGGAACGGTCAGTAGGCAATAAGGTCTACTGGTTAGCTTAAACCCATTGTATGTGTACAAAAACTCGTTCCAACAATACTGTTAGCATTTCATGAATATATATCAAACATATACATGCTCATTTTAACATGTTTTAATAGAGTTGAAAGCAATATTGTGAAATATTACACTGAGAGAATATGGTTCTATGAGCGAACATATATTGTCGAACTTTATACTTCTGACTGAATCAAACGAGGTGCTTCGATTGTCACTAAGCATCATTTCAACAACAAAATAGGCATGCCAATAAATATACTCAGGAGATTTAAACGATTTAGTAGAAAAAATGTGAAGTTGTTCGAACGTTAATATTAAACATAAGCATTGAGGTTTTGTTTTATTAGGGTTTGTGTAATGAAAAAAGTTAAATAGCGTCAAAATCGCGCATTTAGAACCTGACGATTATCATCAATTCTACTTCGCTTCAATCGATACAAACATAAAAGCGATGGCACATACGGGATCACACATATTAGCCCTAGTAGCCTGACATTGTTTAATATGTTCTGACCTACCTGATTGCCCCATATTTGCCTTCATAGGAAGATGGTAACTTATCATCGGGTAGCCAAAAGCTGAAGCGGTACTGATGTTTGCCAGAGCCAAGCTCGTGATTTTCACTCGATTTCGCTCCCACTGTAGAAATAGGAGCAAACCATAAACCTTAATGAATGTCTATTTCGAGCAAGACAATGTAGGACATTACGCAAAACACACACAGTTTTATAAATTTGTTTATCTTGAAAGAAGTTGAGAGTAAATTATGCTCTTTCAAATCAAAATGAAATAGTCCACATTTTGCGAGGAGCATAATAATAGGTATCACTCAAAAGGGTAATATCTTGCCTTTGTCGTGGTATCCGTGTTCAGCCCTGATGTTGTATGTGACAATGTGATAAATTGAGGTCAAAGGTCATGACCCTTTTTCGGAATACTTTATTGAAAAATTGAATGTACATGTTTGAGCTGATAAACGGTGATAAGTCTTCATCCGGCGTCCATCCGTCCGCCCATCCGCCGAAAGAACATCTAGTAGCCACGCAATGAATTGTGAGTTGAGTTCAACATTTTGCAAGGAGCATAGAGACAGGTATCAATTAACATGGTAATATCCTACCTTTGTCGTGGTACCCGTGTTCTGCCCTGGTTTTGTGTGTGACAGGGGTATATTTAGGTCAAAGGTCATGACCCTTTTTCAGAATATTTAATTGAACAATTGAATGTACACTTTTGAAAGACATTATTATTTTGTTCACGCACGAAGCATCTTTATGTCATAAGAAAACATTAGTAAAAGGATCAGATAAGCTAATGTACGGTGATAATAATTCTTCATTCATCGTCCGTCCGTCCGCCAATCCACCGTTCGTCCGCCCATTTGCTGTCTCTCCGGACGAACGTCTAACAGCAACTCCATAAATTGCGAGTCGAGTTAAAATTGCAAGTAACAAAGAGATAGTTATCACTTGAAAGGGTATTCTACCGCCTTTGTCGTGCTACCCGTGTTCAGCCCTGATTTTGGGTGTAATCGGGGTAAATTGAGGTCAAAGGTCATAACCCGTTTTCACAATAATTAAATAATAAGTGACATGTAATTTTAAATTTTTGAAAAGCATAATTATTGTGTATGGGTATGAAACTACGAGTACTTTCGGTAATAAGCTAACATGAGCCGAAGGTTCATAGGTGAGGTAATAAATAATGGTAACTCTTTTCCTCGTCCGTCTGTCCGCCAATCCGCCGTCACGTCCGTCAATTCGCCGTCTGTCAATACGGAATTAGTTGAACGCTCGACGAATTTTGAGTCGAGTTCAACATTTTGAAAGGTATTCCTCGAACGGGTATTTACTTGCCTTTATCGTGGTACCCATGTTTAGTTCTGATTGTGGATGTGACAGGAGTAAAATAAACGGTTTCCTTCCCTATTCCACAAGAATTAAATTAAAACAAATGAATAACATTTATAAAATAAAGTATGTATGTATGAATGTATGTATTTGTGTGTGCGTATGTATGTATGTGTGTACGTATGTATGTATGTATGTATGTATGTAGTATGTATGTATGTATGTATGTATGTATGTATGCGTGTGCGTGTGCGTGTGCGTGCGTGCGTGCGTGCGTGCGAGTACGTGCGTGTGTACGTGTGTGTGTGTGAGTGTGTGTGTTTATTTAATTTTCATTCATTCATTCATGCATGTCTATACATAATTAATATATTTATGCTATCAAAAATTATTTTGTTAATGTCCTTGTCTTTTACACATATATAATATCCATCCATTTCTGTTGTCAACTTTACGCTGAATCATAAGGTCACTTACACCAAATTCATTAATAAATAATTATATTTTAAGGAATACATGATTTACGTTTAATTTAACAGTTTCCACGGAATATGGACACATTTTTCATATTGGCAACATTTAAGTTCTAACGACATGTGTTTACATTTTAAGTTATCCTAACTCGTTCGGCATAGGTTTGTTAAAAAAACACAACACAAATCTCTAGTTGTCACACATTTCTGTTTTTTACCAATGACACACATTTCATATATGTCAACTACAAATTAATTTAAAGCATTGAGATACGTGGATTAAACAACAAAACGTTGTGAAGAAGAAAATGTTTGGTAGGGAGGAATATGCATTTAAAATATTAAACACGATAAGTTTTGCAGATTTAGCGATAATATAACCTCGGTCTATGGTAAGTTCTAGTCAAAGACTTTCTAAGATGATGGTATTCGCGGCACAAAAATACATGTTTATATTTCCATTATAACATGTGTAAGTTAATCAAGAATAGTGTGCAGATCCCCAAAAATCCAAACGAGTACCGCGTTGGCTCTTGATAGTTCAGCAAAATATATTCTTGACGTTAATGTTAACTAGCATACGCGTCGTGCAACAGCCAGAAATGTTACAATAATAAAGACAGTTGTTTTAATACTAGTGAGCAGACATCCCACGTATGCTAATTATTTATGTCTGTTTATATATTTATGACATTTTCCCACAGTTGGCTTATGGTCCTAACAAAATTGTATAAACAATTGTCATACATGCTGTGATTTTAATAGATACCAGTAGTTTTTTTATTAAAATTTGACAAAAGGTATATATAGCATGAAATATAAAATCAAAATAACAAATAACAAGAAAAGTGAAAATTCCACGAAAACCAGGTTTTCCATTTGAAATGCTATTACAGTACCAGTAAGATGAACACGAAGTAAAACTTTAAAAAAGTGAATTCAGAACCATATTAATAACGTTAATAACGTTACCGTTATCTACGGTATTTACAATAGTTAGCAATCACTACTGGCATTAGTATAATGTATTTAAATTCATGTTTAACGTATCATACACCACTGTAAAAATTGTGTTATCTTATATGAACTGAAAACTTACAAAAGCTATCATGGTAAATTTTCATTTTCACCTAATAAAAAAGCGTGAAAAAGGGTCACGAATTTTAACCTCAAAGTTCTCTCGTCACATGCAAAATCAGGGCTGTTATATGATAATGATACCAAACACTTTACTCCTCGCAAAATGTTGAACTCGACCCTTAACTAGAGCAGATAGGCTAAATTGGCCTCTAGACTAAAACATTCAGCTTGGCTTTTGCAAGAAATTAAAGTGCGTACGTGTAATTAAACAAAGGAATTTACGATTTTATGGTTGACGTCAACACATCTATCTTTCTAATCCCCCCACTGGTTGTTGAGCCGCAAATACTATGTAAAAAAGAGAGAAAAATACGATACCCCATTCCTTGTACATATTGCGGAACTTCACTGACCACCCTCGTTTCGAAGTCTGTATTTTTGTCAAATTACCGAATTGATTCAAATCCTTTATACCTTTCGTTAGATCTGATTCCCATTTATCACATTAAATTCACAATTCGTACGAAAACGTACGCTGTGCGGAGAAATTTAAGTAAAAGCGCGATTCCTACCATTACATTATTTCCTACTGATGTTTACTTCTTCGAGTACAACCGGAAGTAAACATCAGTAGGAAATATTATACAATTATGGACTTTTCAGCTGTTATACATGATGTGATATGCAACAAAAAAATCATTATTGACCGAGGCGATAGCCGAGGTCAATAATGATTTTTTGGTACATATCAACATCATGTATAACAGCTGAAAAGTCCATAACTGTTTTATTATATAACCCTCAATTTACAATTATATAAAACAGGTCAATATCAAAAAAACAGGTCAATATCAAAAAAACAGGTCAATATCGCTAGATATTTTTTCTAAAAAATTACTTTTTAGCCAATGAAAACGCGTCTATTTATAGGTTATATAATAATACTTGGTGTTAACGAAGATCCGCACCATGTACTACATAGATAATAGGTGAGTTATCGTATTTTTACCTTTTTTTGTATATAATATTCGCGGCTGAAGTGCCAGTGAGTCCCCCGTTTTATGAAACAACTTTTGATCGTAAGTCAATTTCTTAAATGTTTTACTGTGAATTACACTTTACAAATACTCGAGATTAAATTTAGTTTGCTAATTTAGTTTGCTTATACATTAGATATTTCTGCACTATCTGCAAAATCATTGCCTTTATGGAATACTTAGAAGGAACTCAGTGGACTAACAGTCAGAATCAACCCAAGATGTTAAATAAAATAGGGACCCTGGTGACAAAACGTGTGATTCTATCAGTCAAAACTATATAGTTGTATTCGTTTTATAGTACTTATAAAAATCATGGTGTCATACAATGGTGTTTTAAGTGATCTTGGTTACGTTTTATATGACGGTCGATTAGAGGCAGACCATTTTTCCGGGTTAGAACCAGTACTGTATACCTGCCGCCATCCGTAAGAATAGACTATTTCGTCACAGAGTTATATTTTTTATTGTAACGAGGAAGAGTTTCTGCTTTTTAGTAGTTTTCGTCCGATCATGCAAGCACGCACGCACGCACACACACACATGGACATGGTGTAAGTAGAATGACTGTTCTAAACGTCGTTGGTTGTGAACGGTTGATTCAAATATATATTCGTGTTCAGTTTATTTATATGAAAACTTTGGTCAAGCGATCCTAGTTGGTATATTTCTAAACAATGTATGTATAATGTGTATATATGTATGTGTGTTTGTGTGTATGTCTGCGTGCGTGCGTGCGTGCGTGCGTGCGTTCGTACATGTATACATGGGGGTTTAACGTCGCTTTAAGTAATATTGCATTCATGTCATGGCGGTATCTACTAGTAAAAGTTAGCTAATGCTCATCTTTATAATACTACCACATTGCAGTACCCAACACAGTCACATAATACTGACACCAAGTCAACTATCGCTAGAACCACCTTTATATCTTGAAAGTCAAGTAAAGGAGGTAATAGTACATTTTATAAAGTTTTGGCAGGTCGGGGATTAAAATCACGAACTTACGCATGCGAGGGGTGGGGTGGGGTTTGAGGCGCTCTACCCACTATACCACTGCCGCGGTTATGTAGGTTGGGAAATGTGTGTTTAAGAATGGTATTATAATAGTTGCATTTTATGTGTTATTATGTGTACTGTACACATAATAATAGAGTTATGTTGTTGTATTAAAACATAGAGTAAAGGTATTAGATTAAAACATTATAATTATGTATAAAACCGATATTTTTAAACGCATCATTTGGCATATACATTACATCGTTTTATCATGTATACCAAGTAAAACACATCTCGTAGTTATAGCAAGGTATAAATGTTAAAAAAATAAAACTTACATTTTGTTCCGAATACAGTCTTCCATTGAGAGGTGAATTGTTCATATCCTTTTTTGTCATCCTTCTTCGAATCTGTATCGTCCTCCCATCGTGTGTACGCGGCCCCTTGTAAGGACACTCGGACACCTCGAACGCTGAATGATTCCCCTAAATTCAAATACCATGTCCCATTAACTTCTTCGCCAGCCCGATAAACCTGCTTGTCTCCGTCTAATGCAACCGATATGGAATTTATTTTTGGCATGTTTAATAAATGTCTGAAAAATTTAATCTATCTTAATAAGTGTATGTATATTTTCCCCAATGTGCTTAAACATAGCAAGAACAAGACAACGAAACTTAAATACATTCGCTATAGTTAATAGTTCTATTTATAGAAACGTTGAAGCAACTTTACTTAATCACGTGTAGTGTGATATCTTACATAGTGTCAGTTGTATCAGTATTTATCTACAATGTAAACAGATTAGTAAAATTAGTCATGCTATAAGTTTACTAATAGTGATGTGCTATCACATGTCAGTGAACACAGTACTAATTGTCATGTGATAGCACTGATATAAGTATTTATATATAAATGTATCCATATGTATATATAAATGTATCCATATGTATATATAAATGTATCCATATGTATATATAAATGTAGCCATACTGGTTGTGTACCTGTTATGGTCATTCACCAGATTTCGTCATTATCAATAAAACACTCGATGTTGGAGAGCAAAAAATATTTTAGAAATGTTAACATACACTCTCAAACCAATCCGTTTACCTATATACATACCGTTATAAGCAACACACAATCGGGGGAATCACGCGCTAATGCGCATGCGCAGGAAAATTTCCTTTTAAAATATCTGACCCTTTACGTCGAACCATTGAATCAGTTTGACGTGCCCAAAAAGATAAACATTCAGTCAAGGGAGACAACGAGTACACGTTAATCATTTTAATTTACGGACAGTTATTTCCCTTTAAATTATGACCGTCGAAGTGAAGTAAATTACATCCGATGGTACATTTGAAATATCATTTTAAATTGTAGATATAAATTTGTTCTAAAAAATTGTTTGTGTGTATTCAAATGCAATGATATATTCATGTTTCAATTAATAACTTCACAAGTTTTCATCATCCCAAACATGGGTTATTCGGTATTAAACTGAAGAAGACGATAACTACTACAATCGGCTCAGACGACCGGCCCATTTCAGTCTATATTTAGTAACGGTCACGTGACACTTGTTACTGAGAATAGAAACAATGTAAACACAGAATATTTACGGCAAAGGGGTAAGCTTCTCTACGGGCAACAATATTTATGAGATGACTGGTTTTGATTTAGATATATTAAAGAACCAACATAAAAATGACGATATCTGGTATATAGCCAGTATATGTATATATATATGTATCCATATATGTATATATACATGTATCCATATATGTATATACAAGAATGTTTTACGCAAGCGTAAAATGGCTGCCGAGTGACATCAAGTCACAGGTGTTAAAACAATATTGAAAACAATAAATGTTGTCACGGAGACATAAACACGCCACGACCGTTTTTTCTTACATTCTTCCCGATTTTTACCAAGCATTTTACCTTTCTACCCAGCATTTTGAATCAATGTGGGCGGCCTCGCTTCTAGTAACACGACGTGCTAGAAGTACACATCAGCAAAGAAATGTCAGAAATACAATTGTTCACAGGTAAGGGATTCGTGTGCATTAGCGTGTGCATTACAACACGTATACACTTCTCAAAACTGCTAACTACACCGCTACGTTTTGGGTTATATATATCGATGGGTTGAATGTTTTTCAATAAAATAAAAAGGAAATACCAATTCAATCATTTTTACATCATTTCATTTTATTTTTTTCATGGGCAATGCTAGAACTAAACCACAATAAGCAATTACAAACGACCCATGTAAACACTAAAGTCACACTTTTCATTTCTTGTTCATAAAAGTGTGACTTTAGTGTTTACATGGGTCGTTTGTAATTGCTTATTGTGGTTTAGTTCTAGCATTGCCCATGAAAAAAATAAAATGAAATGATGTAAAAATGATTGAATTGGTATTTCCTTTTTATTTTATTGAAAAACATTCAACCCATCGATATATATAACCCAAAACGTGAGCGGTGTAGTTAGCAGTTTTGAGAAGTGTAAACTCTTCACTGCTACCACGTGTAATTATAAGATTGTGTTATCAAAGTAAAAATCGTAAAGGAACATTGCTACCTTACAATTAGCAATAATGAAAACCATAATAATGAAAAAGAAAAAAAAGGAAATCCGCAGGCTTGAACCCTCCCTTCCCCGGCAATAACACGACGCCTTAGTCAACTGCACTACTTCGTCCAGTGAATGTTTCATCGCTAACAAACGTATAATAATACAAGCTACATTTCAGTTGATTGGTTTACGAAAACGTCATTTCAGCAAGTGAAACGGTAACCTTTCAACATTACAAAATATGTGTTTATACCATTCAAGTTTTTCAGACGAGTTCTCTAGAAATTCAAGTTGTAAAGCATGCTTATAGTCACTTACATAAGTCACAGTCTGTTTACCATATATAGACATAGACTGCTTCACTGCGCATGTACCGTTTCACTCATACCATCGACAGTGAAAGACCGATTTCTTTGCCGTATAAAGCGCATCCAAACATGATCGTGGCCAAGCGTCTGAACGACGTTCTATAAAAACATACACATGTATTGGGATTTCACTCAATATTGTTTACATAATGCAGACGCGTCACTTACATAAAGGAAGTAAGGTGGCGGGATATCTATAAACTGTTAAAATGGCTACGCCTATAAAACAAACGGGTAAACATAGTGGCGGACTTCTACAGTCGTTTATATTTAAACGCTGTGTAGCAGTCTAATATGGATATAAAACCCATATAAGAGTCAGCTGTCTTCGGCAGCTGAATAAATGTATCCATATATGTATATACAATTGTATCCATATATGTATAATATAAATGTATCCATATAGTATCCATATATGTATACTGAAAGGGAAAAGAAACGCAGCGTACGTATTTCCGCTATATATTGCATATACTGCACACTTAATTCCATATATATTTAAGATGTTTTGTAAAAAAAAAAGTGCAGTTAGTTAGAGAAAGGACACTGTGATGTTGTAGACGTTTTAATCACAGTACACGTTGTAACAAGAAATTCATAAATGCTACAGTTCCTCTTTAAAAATTGAGCCAGTTCAGTACTGTATTTAATGTTAAGTGATTGCAACATTTAAAGCCTAAGTTTGCTCACCTGCTTGAGCCAAATGCGCATTCTGACGATCATGAAACTTTAAAGGGGTAACCATTGGTGTGTTCAGTGCTGTTTAAACCTTCTTTCTAAAAGGACAGGCCTAATGTCGCCCTGTACCATTCGATTAGCAGTAGCATATTAAACATACAATATATAGCGGAAATACGCACCCTGCGTTTTTTTTCCTTTCAGTATATATATAAATGTATCCATATATGTATGTATAAATGTATCCATATATGTATATATAGATGTATCCATATATGTATATATGAACGTATTCCTATATGTATATATGTATATATAAATGTATCTAGATAGGGACAAATATTTGTGAACTACCAAGGACAGACAAACTTTGGACGAACTACGGCAGGGCGCCTAGCTATGACGAGATACTCAGAAATCAAGCGTATGCATTCACTTCCTAAAGAGGATGGCTGCAACACACGCTGTTGAACTGTATCCCACTCGTCCGGAGGCACAATTTACATATAGACGCATACATACATACGATTATAGCTCATATGAGTGGGCCACATTTAAGATTCAACGACACACAGCTATATTGAGACCGTGACAATGAAATGTGCCGGGTCTTGAGGATACTGTGCATTCAGTAAATATATTAAACGGAGATAATTTGAACTCACTACGGCAACTTTCGAAATTTGGGATATCGTAAGAGATTCACGTTCACAAAGCAGAATTATATATAGCGAGAAATATTTGTGAACTACCAAGGACAGACAACCTTCGGACGAACTACGGCGGGGCGCCTAGCTATGACGAGATACACAGAAATCAAGCGTATGCAGTCACTTCCTAAAAATGATAGCTGCAACACACGCTAATGAACTGTATCTCTCCACCATAACCCACTCGTCTGGAGACACAATTAACATACAGACGCATACATACATACAATTATAGCTCATATGAGTGGGCCACATTTAAGCATTCAACCACATACAGCTATATTGAGACAGTGACAATGAAAGGTGTCGGATCTTGGGGATGCTGTGAATTCAGTAAATATATTAAAGGGAGATAATTTGAACTCACTACGGCAACTTTCGAAATTTGGGATCTCGAAAGAGATTCACGTTCACAAAGCAGAATTATATATAGGGAGAAATATTTGTGAACTACCAAGGACAGACAACCTTCGGACAAACTACGGCAGGGCGCGTAGCTATGACGAGATACACAGAAATCAAGCGAATGCATTCACTTCCTAAAAAGTATAGCTGCAACACACGCTGATGAACTGTATCTCTACATCATAACCCACTCGTCTGGAGGCACAATTAACATGCAGACGCATACATACATACAATTATAGCTCATATGAGTGGGCCACATTTAAGCATTCAACCACACACATCTATACTCGGTAAAAAAGGTTTTGGACCAGGGCAGTGTTCGAACCCGTACAATGATCGCTGAACCATGGCATTCGACCTTAAAGCAGAACTTGGTCTTAAATCAACAAATCCGCTTTTGATATGTTTTTAAGTATTAAATATCATTATAAATACGATTTTTACTATGCCATTGATGTATGTTCAGTGAAAATATGTTTTTACAGATAAAAATCGAACAGGCGAACAGGTATTGCTAAACAATCGAAAAAGATCTAAGGGGGAAAACTCTTGCGCGAATTTCCGGAAGTGACGTCATTAGAAACAAACTATTTTTTGTTTGAATTGGGACTGAACGCAAAACAGTATACGCCGAGGTAGCGCCGTGGTGTAATGGTTAGCATTGCGGCTTAGTAACCCAGGGATTGCGCGTTCAATCCCAGCCAGGACCGAATTTGGGTTAATTATCGTAATATTTCAAAAGTATTTCCTACCTTACCAGTCCTTCGGATGAGATTTTAAAACCGAGGTCTGCTCGCTAAAATGCTTAGTGCAATACAGAGAGGATAAATAAACGCTTATACACACAAACAGTATACCTTGTGTGAAAATGTGAGATTTAAGCGATCATGATACTGAGTCAGAGGAAATGCCCGTGATAAGACGGTTACACAATGTGCAACCTTACGATTTTGAGCCAGAATACGTGTCTGAGGACGAAAATACATCGGATTCATCAACTTATGATGAAGTCTAACCCGGTGCAGGTACAAATGTAGAGCTTGTAAAGACTATCATGTCATGCCATTCTTTACGTTCAGCGGTTCATTACACTATTCACTAATCTGACAAAATGGTGTATTTATACACTTACAGCAACAACAAACAAAAAACAACGTAAACATTGTTTTCATCGAAATCTGACAGTAAGTCACCCGCAACACTGCAATATCTTGGTACATACATAATAACCGCGAATTGTAGTATATTCCGAATGAATAGACCTGGTATAATATTAATACATTAATACGAGCGTCAGATTTTTTTGTAGACATGGAACAATATATTTATTAGATATTATCCATAATTGATAAAAAATTAATAAAAACAATAATAAATAAAACATCATATAATTTCGGCACCATAATTTCTTTAGTATTATCTGGGTTGGTATTATATATTTGCCATAAGTCGCCATCAACACCAAACACTCTAGGAGCGGTGTTTGCAATATGACACGCTCTCCAGTCTCCACTGCCCCCAAATATCAATACAACTAATCAAATATTGCGGTGCACTATTGAAGTACAGCCTAATTAGGGTACATACGTCGGTATATCACAAAAGCACGCACCATTTAGGGAAAACCTAGTTTTATGATATATTTCCTGTTTATTGCAACTACTTGAGCGGTGTAATACCGCCGAGGGCAGACGCGTATTGCACAAGACGGATATATCACATGATATGCGAGCACTAATTTGTCGAGCACAAAGAGAGAAAAAATAATAAAGCCAAATGTATTATGAGCTCGATATAGACAGTAAGTATACTTACTCATGTATACTTACTCCTGATATACAAATCGAAAACAGACCAAACATATGAAATTACCATAATATAAAGTATATTATTCTATTATACTTGTTTTACTTACTGCACGAGCTAAGATGCGTTATTGTTGTTTTGCAATAAAACTTTACTGAATTAATATAAAAGCTAGAAATATTATTAATTTTCTGCCTTGTAATAGATATCCATGAAACATTTTGTATTTTTTTTCAAATCCATAGACCTATATATGTTGATAATATATATTTATAACACTATTGGCAGAAGAGGGTGAATAATTTAAAATTATTAAAATTAAAATTTGGAAACAAAGACACAGTGTTTATTTCACCGGATGCATTTAGTTTTATATGCTGAACGTTCTTAGCAATATTTTAAAAAAGACGGCTATATATTATTAGCGCCGTCAACTCTTCATTGATTCACGTAAAGACGCATGCTTCTAATTCAACAGCTAAACATTCACGGTGTATATAAAGATCTAAGACTATACACCTTTCTTCAATTTATCATACGTATACTCCATGAGGTGCTAAGATAATTGAACATAAATTTCAGTCTTACTTCATGTATGAATTTCCTCCTCAACGCCGTCGAATAGGCGAATACAACTTGCTTGGAGACGGCGGGGTTATGCACTTCTCATTTTTATAGTCAAATATCGTTGGTACCTCTGTTGATTTTAATATGCATGGCCTTTTGTTCTCCAAATTCAAAGATAATGAAACCAAAGGATGGACTTCCCACGAAGTCAACTCAAAATGTTTGCTACAAACTCGCGCGTCTTTCGTAGGTTCCCACTTTCTCGACGAGTCGGGCGATTTTCTTCGGTAACGGTCTACCCACACTTCAAATCTTAATATATCATTATCTCGATTAGGGAAACGAAAGAAACTTAGGTTATCTTGTCCTTCTTTATGCAAACTTTTCACCCAGCAACAGCACACATAAAACGTAATCCTACCCTACATAGACAAATGCAATACTATACAACTCAATGCGACACCGCTAATCGTTTGGTACCAATGCCGTCACTGGATCTCGTGACACTTACCAGGTCGAAACTCGAAGCGTGTGCGCTATGAGATAAAATTGGCTACTGTGAGAAAACGGGACAACCAATAAATGTAAGATTTGAACAGATTGTATATTATATATATATATTTCCGAATATATACTCAAAAGATACGCACTATTTCACCTTTAACCCTTATTACAATAGATCAACAATCAACAATAATTATCGTTTACAATGAAAGTTTGCAAACAAATAATAATATTTTTATTGGTTACTCGAATGTCTGTAACTGTTACTTTTTATGGACTTTCCAACATTTTTTACAGACCCTTTGTGTGTTCGCGATATTTTTTTAAAATCAAATCTTGTTTGGAATTTAATGTTTTTGGTACCAAATTTACCGGGTAGGGTAGACCTTGGTTACTAAAAAAGATAATTAAACTCTGTCAACTAGTTTTATTTTTATATGACTTTATATACCCTGGTCCAAAACTTTTTTAACCGAGTATATATTGAGACAGTGACAATGAAAGGTGCCGATCTTGGGGATAATGTGAATTCAGTAAATATGTTAAAGGGAGATAATTTGAACTCACTACGGCAACTTTAGAAATTTGGGATCTCGAAAGAGATTCACGTTCACAAAGCAGAATTATATATAGGTGACATATTTTTGAACTACCAAGGACAGACAACCTTCGGACGAACTACGGCAGTGCGCGTAGCTATGACGAGATACACAGAAATCAAGCGTATGAATTCACTTCCTAAAATGGATAGCTGTGTGTGTGTGTGTGTGTTTCTAAGGATTATAGTCCCTCCACCTACGACAGGCGTCCTTCCCGACGATTATAGGCACTATATCTGTGTGTTGTTGTGTGATGTGATGATATGTCTACTTGAAGCAGCGAACTCTATGGTTTCTTTATAGTGCTGCCACACTGGAATACCACACCGTAGTATACATGATACCCCACAGTCACATTATTCTGACACCGGTCAATCAGCCGTAGCACTACCCATTATTTGCTCGTCAGGCAAGGGTTACAACAATCGTGAACGCTCGGCCAATCCCTTCATTCCTCGGGATCTTGCCTCGTGTGTATCACGGCGCTTCGGTATGTTCAAAATCTTTACATTCTGTTAGCCGGAAGGCAACGGCACAGAAAATAGTGCACTGTTGCTAAGCTGTTGCTACATAAACATTATGGCCGCTTGCCACACGTGTTGATGTATGATTTGCGTTGCATGTTTGTTATTTACAATACATATGAAGGTTTTATCACTGCTTTCACGTAAATATAGAAGGAGCAATCGGCTAAATGACATTGCAAAATGTTGAAGATTATTTTGATTTTAAATGCAAAATTCGTTTTGGCGGGAATCTGACGCGTATCACGCTAGATGACGTAACCAATATGAAAACCTGCGTATTACATTCGAGTCATGCTGCGAATGTGTGTACGAGATGTTGCGAATGGGGTTACAAGTGACTACTCCATTTTTAAAGTATGACGCGGTCAGGGGACTCGAACCCACCACCTCCCGAATGCAAGGCAGACGCTATAACCACTACACCACAATGCTTCTGTATGGATAGCTGCAACACACGCTTATGAACTGTATCTCTACATCATGACCCACTCGTCTGGAGGCACAATTAACATACAGACGCATACATACAAATAATTATAGCTCATATGAGTGGGCCACATGTAAGCATTCAACCACACACAGCTATATTGAGACAGTGACAACGAAAGGTGCCGGATCTTGGGGATACTGCGAATTCAGTAAATATATTAAAGGGAGATAATTTTACTTATCACCAAGGAATTATATACTTTAGAAAAAAAGATACGCTGTGTTGTTGTTTTTTGTTTTGTTTTTTAAATGTTAGCAACTACAACAAAAACAACAACTGGTAACGCAGTTGTGGTCGGATTAGTAAAGAGCTGCGTCTAAAACTGTTTCGCCTCTCACCGCTGCGGGTTCGAATCCCAATGGGAACCCGACTTGTCAAGTGAGAAAGTGTCGATTCTTACGAATGACGGCAAATATAACGTACTAGATCTACCCAGGAAAGATGCGGTGGTCTGCATATACCACAACAAATATCAAACATCATATATGGCCTAGCATGTGCTAATCTGGACGTAAAACACCATTAAAACAAACTTAAACACTGGTAAATTTACAATATAATATTTAAACAAACAAACCTACACATAATTATACAAACCCTACTTCAGGGTTGCCAGCACTTGGGTCAAATAAAATTCCCTAACTTTTTCCTGACTTTTCCCTGACCAAATGTAATTTTTCACTGAGCAGTAGGACGCACTTTTATCGGCCTTATCACTCCCCTACAGGCAGCCATTGCACCCATATTACTTTAATTCAACTTGAATGGTATGTCAATCAGTATGTATAAAAACAAAACAAAATTGACAGCCTCATGTTTTATACATTTTCAGCCAAAATTTATTATTCAGTTTTATTGTATTATCAACAACATCAACAAAATCAAATGACAAAAATATAAAGGGATTGCATAAAGGGTTGAAACTGATCAGTGTGTAACTTGAAGACTGCCATGGCCACCGATACACGATTTCTCGACAATAAATTACACGATTTCTCGACAAACACATTTTTTTACCCTGAATTTTCAAAAAAGAAAATCCCTGAGATTTTTCAAAATTCTTTGACAATTACCTGACCTTGAAAAAAATCAAATTTCTCTGACTTTTCAAGGTCACTGGCAACCCTGTACTTTTTTCCTTAAGTATACAGAGGGAAAAAAGTTTAGCAAGTTTTTGTTGCACCCTGGAAATAATACACTTTTGGTAGTAAAATCAAGAAACTACTGCCATACACACAATATTTTATTAAACACTCATCAATAACAGTCGAACATCTTAATGACGTAACGAATAAATGAACGTAGAGGTCAAGCCTATAAAGTCCCAAATGTCAGTATATCTTGTATACAGTATTATTTCATCTAACAAAAAACTTGCTAAACGTTTTCCCCTCAGTATATATTAATCATAGTAGGCACCCCCTGCTTATGGATAATTTGAGACACGCGACAGCATTTCAAATTCAATACAAATGATATCTTATTAATGTGAGATTGTGACCTTAAATATCTCAGTGTATCAGCTTTTTTACCCAATGTTAACGTTTCAAATTCAATACAAATGATATCTGATTATAGTGATATTGTGATCTTAAATATTGAAAATACGTTTATTAGTGTATTAGTTGTTTTGCCGTATTTACTTTTCAAAACAAGTGATCTGTATTTAATTTCGAAATGTGTGTTGAATGTAAATATGTATTATAGAATAACCTAAAGACGACAGAAGAGCCATTGAAGTTGTCAGTTCAATTTATAACAAGGCTTGGATTTATAATTTGACCTACTTTTTATTGCTATGAAATATATTTGGTTACATCAAGTTGAATTGAATGTTGTTTAACGGATCATCAACACAGTACAGGTTATTTAGAGCCGTCCCAGAGAGAGAGAGGAAGGATACATAGGAATCCGGGAACCTGCCCTACTCTTATTATCGAATAGATTCATATGGTTCTTTAACGTGCTCGGAGGATAGACCGATACACGGGACCGCCCGGTTTACGTCCTCATCCGACGGACGAGGCTAAGGAAAAGTGTCTTGCCCATGAACACACCGTCGGAACTCAGTGGCACCACGGAGGATTCAAGTGTATGGATGTATGCATGGCTTTAACGTCGCTTTTAAAGGGACACATGAACATCTTGAAGTATTAAGCTTTTAAATTAGCCTCTCGATTTATTAATCAATTATTATTTTGATTTTAAAGCTGCTTGCATATAATTTTGTGTTTCAACTTTTCTTCGTTATTCTATCATCAGTTTTCCTACATTATTGGTGAAATATATAATCAACGGTTATTAATATGCAAAAACAATGTTCTTATACTAGTCTTATAATTAATATCAATAATTGAACAAATGCAATTTATGTTGAAAAACTAACGGGACACCGCGAGTTTTACAAAAATCAAGATTGCCGTGTGTCGCTTTAACATTTGTTTAGGCATGTTTAGTCATATCACGGTGTTGCCTTCTTGTGGCAGTGAGCTCAGTGCTCAATTTTATAAAGCTGTCACACTGGAATAATACAAATGCAGCAGATTAGGCTATTTAAATCAACGCTACGGTCTAACAACACATTTGAATTATTATTATTAAAAGCAGGATGCAGTTTCATTGTGTCTTCGTTTGATATTGAGAGATGGTCATAAACTGTTATGTTGTTAGAATTTCTTTGTATAATTTTCAGTCTCGAAATAAATGTGTATTAAATATATGAACTCTATGTCAGAAATAAGTCCAGCAGGTGCATATTGTGCGAGATCTAAACCTGGGCCCGGTTTTATGAAACAACTTACTACCATTTTGATAGTAAATCAATTTCCTAAATGCTTCACTATAAATTACACTTTTCGAATAAACGTGATTTCATTTCATTTTCGTATGAATGTGATATTTCTGAACAACGTGCACACATAATTGTCTACATTGAATGCTTAGGTGGAAAAATGTGAACAGTTTTAAAATTTGACATCGTAAGATGTTTAATAAAACGGGGCCCTGTGTTTGGGACTTGTAACACATGGAAACCGCGAGGCATGCGGAGCTTCGTATCGATGAACTTCAAGTCCTGCCCATCAGGTATTGATCCCACACAATATAAACCCGCAGGAAATATTTCATTTCTATAATACGATTTTACAACAAAGATACACTCTACTTTCCTCATATGATTTGAAAATTGTATTTATCGTAGTTTCGTACACATAATGTGTACCTCTTTTAACTCTTAGCCCGCTATGGGCGACTACAATAGCCTTTGCGTCAATTTGTAAACTGATCAGGGTTTGTCACATAAATGGAATGGTCCTAATTCAAAGAAAGAACAGTCCATTATATATATTAGCGGTTTAAGGGTTAAATGTGTTACACTTTATATTGTTACAAGCACTGAATAAACTTTTTTTTTTTTTTTAAAGCAGTTCTTCTTATAACTAATTTTAATTTCCTATATGCATTATCTACTTGTTGTTATGTTTTAAACTGGTAATAGTGTCGTACATGTTGAAAACTATTTTATAATGGTGTACTTTGAACGTTGGATGATGTGAGAAAATGGCTTATTTTATTTAGAATTGATGTTTCGTCTGCTCTCGCTGGTTAAATGGACTATTATATGGAACAAATTATTTCACATAAAAGACAAACAACTCTGAGTAAAATTGCATCCCAATTTTCGGATATACAGGGCACATTTTCTTATAAGTATTATTTCTGATATTATGTCAGTTGCGTATATATATATATATATATATATATATATGCGGGGGAGTGGGGTGGGGGAGGGGGTGCGTAATGTGAGCGTCATTGCAAGTTAAATTATAATCAATCTTCACGAACCAGTGAAAACACAAACTTTTTGTTCATGTGTTATTGCATTATTTATTATAGAATGTTCAAAGCATATTTAAGAAATAGAACATCGTTTACTGTCAATTATCGTTTAATATATCACGGTTTGGAGTTCAATTGTAAACAACAATTATTGTTATTGTTTACAATTGAACGACAAACCGTGATATATTATAGATAATTTACAGTAAACGGTATTCTATTTCTATTCTAATACCCCTAAAATGCAAAAATAGTGCACACAACTGAACTATTTCGCATTGCTTTGCTTATTCTCCTAACGTTGCAAAAATTACAGTGATATATCGTTGCATATAACGAGATGTTTTAAACTAGGCTATATAGTGCGGGTGTATTAGAATTGAATATAATGATATTATTATGTAGACTTAGCGACAGGTCATGGATTTAAGAATATATATATTTTGGTCGCATCTTCGCATTGGATTTTTTATTTAATATTAGAGACCGTACAATACGAATGCATTAGCTGTTTAAACTGCAAATGTATATCTCTTTTGAAATCTTGTTTTTTTTCATTCATTTATTTACGACTTTCGAATTTGGTACAATATATTTTTTTGTGTAGAACCAAGTAATGTGTCATTCTCTTGATTCTCTTCATTTTTTTTATCACCAAGAGATTTTCTACTTTCAACCCAGCTCTAAAGAAATTGGCTAATTGTTTAAGTTGTCAAACACTTAAGAAATATATCACATAGTATTTGTACAATCAAATAATACTGCCTTTGTTGCGTACGGTACGGGTGGAGTAATAAAGATTTAAAGTACCTTTTACTTTAAGTTATTTACTTTAATTAAAATCGTTATGCAACTCCTTTTAATTGTTAACAAATAAAACATAAATGTATTTCTTTGCATGTTAACACTTTATTAAAGCATGCGTCAGTCGGGTTCAAACAGAAATCATTAAATAGACATTTCATATTTTGATCTCCATAATGCCCCTATGCTTTGTATTTAACCAAAACAAATAATAATAATAAAAAGAAACACACACACACACACACACACACACACACACACACACAAATAAAACGCTTATTAATATAACATCTCAATACTGTGTATTGTGTAAGGTTTTGGCAAAGGCAGTATGCAAATATGACAACTGTATTACTTGTATATCAAAAACAATTTGGCAAATAATGTATCTGAACTCAAAATCTTAGTATTGATATACCGTGTTAAAAGAAAAGGAGAAAAGAAGAGGAAAAGTAGATTTTCATTTTTTCTCATACATACTTAAATGAAGCACAGTCGGCTGTAGACGTACTACAGTTTTCCAGACTTTTGAAGGAGTACCACCCCTTGATACGCCTGGTTTTCATGCGGAGAGCACTTAAACAGTTTTGAATAGGATAAGGCCGGGTAATTTATTTTGCGATGTAAATTAATAAACAAATTAGTGTTATATCGATCGTAAATTACCTGTGAGCATTTGCGTTTGTCTATTATTCTCTAAATGCGACTGTACTTGACGGTCAAAAAGCATGCATAGAGCAATTTCTCTGTTTTTTCCATGCCCTTAAAAAGTTAAGATATCTTGGGAAAATCGCTGTGAGGATCATACCTCTTATGGTTTTATGTTACATATTTGCCTGTGATTTGTATAGGAAATACTGGGTACCTACTCGTTTGCTCTAATGGGAAATAATATCCCAGTGGCGTTCCCGCCAAATGACGTTCCGAATGTTTTACGGACGTCGTCGTCAGATTCCGCCATTAGGCAATAACGATTACGGAAATTAACGAACGGCAGCACGAAAATGGGAAATGAATTCCAATCTTTGGAGATCGCTGAGGCCGATATTTATAGACATATATCGTACTTAACAAATACTCTGAGAATTGTTTAATCACCTTAGGATATGTTGTCTGCTTTATAATTTATTGTTTTACTGTTTCTTCTGACTTTACGAAGGTAAAGAGATCCCCTTTTTAGTATTAATTGACATTCACACTAGCGTTTAATTAGTGCTGTGTGGCGGCCGTAAAAGTCGCCCCGACTGCAAATCAGTAGTGTTATTACTTACTGATCCTTTGGGATCTGTGCGGCTTTTAAGTAAAATACCGCCTAAGGCGGTGTTAGAGGTTGTGAGAGGTGTTGCAAATTATATTACCTCTCATGAACAGACTCGATAAAACCGAGTCTGCTAGTTTTTTGCTCTTGTTTGTGTTTGTTGCATTCAAGGGATTCCCTTTTCAGTATTTATTGACATTCACACTGGCGTTTGTTTAGTGATATGTGGCGGCCGTAAAAGTCGCCACGACTACAAATCAGTAGTGTTATTACTTACTGATCCTTTGAGATCATCAAGCCCAATCTTTGTGGGTTTAAAGTAGAATGCCGCTTAAGCCGGTGCTAGAGGTTGTGAGAGTTGTTGCAACTTATATAACCTCTTATAGACAGACACAATAAAACTGAGCCTGCTACCTTTTTCTCTTGTTTGTGTTTGTTGCTTTCAAGGGATCCCCTTTTCAGTATTTATTGTCATTCACACTAGCGTTTAGTTAGTGCTGTGTGGCGGCCGTAAAATATCGTCCCAACTACAAATCAGTAGTGTTATTACTTACTGGTCCTTTCGGATCATCAAGCCGCCCAATAGTTGTGAGTTTAAAGTAGAATATCGCTTAAGCGGTGCTAGGAGTGTGAGAGGTGTTGAAAATTATATAACCTCTCATGAACAGACTCAATAAAACCAAGTATGATAATGGACCTTTGGAAACGGCCGAGCACGACACATACGAAATATTGCAGTCTCGGTTTGATTGAGACTGTTCATGAGCGGTAGTGAAATATGCTAGCTACCGCTCACGCCCTCTAGCCCCGGGTTGAGCAGAACTCAATATTCATAAAATCAATAGTACACAATTTTAACCATCCCAAAGATGGCATGCATACGGCGGTGGACATGGAGTTATATCCTTCCCCATGTCGTACGGCGTAGTCTGCTATTTTTTTTTCTTTTTATGTTTGTCGTTTTCAAGGATCCCTTTTCCGGTATTTGTTGCGCGGACATTGTTTTTCAATGTCGCGTCACCTTGACCGTGACCTACGCCCTAGTGACCTCAAAACAATATGGGTCATCGGATCATCATTGTACCAGGTGCAGCCTCACATGTTCATGATTCTGTGTGCAATGCTAGAGTTTTCATGCTGAATCCAAATTGTTAACGGACGGTCGGACTAACGGAGACAGTACCATACCGTATAAGTCTCGTTTTTCAAACAAGCGTATAGCAATTAAATCAAGCGACGCTACGTTCCAACAACGCATATAATAGGATGAAGTTGTATGTTCTTCTCGTTTGATGTTGAGAGATAGGCATGACATGTAAGTTGTGAGAATTTGTTTGTATTTTGTTCAATCTCCCGACAAAATTTGTATCATGATAAATAAAAACAGTTTAAGCCGTTTATATTGTGTCTATAGAGGTTGCATTCTCAAAATACGTAAGTTATATATATATACCTCGTCGTCAGTAAGTTTAGAAATGGTGTTCTAAAGGTTTATTCACTTGTTGCTCTGGCTTCTGCCAAGTCATTGAGTACCTTCTTTGTGGCTTTCTAGGCTATTTTTTTTTTGTATTTATATATACACGAGCCTCTTTGTGTTTTACTTATATTGCCTATTAATGCTGGCTGTTGGTTAGTTCATGGCGGGGATTTCTTTTTATTTACACTGTCCCGTTTCATTGGGATGACAGTAGGGTAAGTGTGAGGTTTGGTTCACCTTATAACCTGGTTTAACCATCACCCAGCGGCCTTTTTTGCCACTGACCATTCCATGGCGGAAGCCCTATTGTCAACCCTTTTACATTTGTGTTGTCTTATTTGGCATCTTTAAAGTTGTTCTTTATTTCTGTGTGTGTTTGTGGTTGACTGTTGTCCTTGAACCTACTTTTTCTTGTTCGATTTTTATATCTATATTCATATGTTGTAAAATGTGTATGTTGTTTGCGGGATAAGTACTTTTACGATGCTTTTAGGTTCTAATAAATTCTTCTTTTTTGTTTGTGATCGAAGTCAACTTTATTTGAAATATATATACAACTGTTAGCAATATAATCCCCATTTAAATTAATATTTATGATTAAGCAACATAAAAGTCCAGTCGTCAGGTTTCCAGAACAAACATGTTCATAAAACAAAAAATAAACCGAAAGTACGATGCAGGTTAATGTAATGCATATGTACATTTCATATGAAATGAAACTGAAGCACATTATGAGGCTTCTCAATCATATTTGGAGTGACACTGATATGCTCCAGTTGACATCCTTACTTCACTACTTCTTAATTTACGACTTAATGACTTCTAACTTCATTACTTCTAACTTCATGACATATTGATTCATTAATTCTAACTTCGTTACTTCTAACTTTATTACTTCTAACTTCATGACATATTGAGTCATTAATTATAACTTCGTTACTTCTAACTTCATTACTTCTAACTGCATGACTTCCAACTTCATTACTTCTAACTTCATGACTTTCAAATTCACGTTTTCTAACTTCGTGCCTTCTAACTTCATGACTTTCAAATTCACGATTTCTAACTTCGTGACTTCTAACTTCATGACTTTCAAGCAATGATATCATGAGTGATGAAGTTAGAAGTGATGAAGTTAGAACTGATGAAGTTAGAGTTGATGAAGTTAGAAGTGATGAAATTAGAAATTGAAGCTAGAAGTCATAAAATCGTGTAGTTAGAAGTTATGAAGTTAGAAGTCATGAAATTATAAGTCATGAAGTCCTCCAAGGCTTAAATACTTTAAATAGCGTGTTTCTGCTTTCTATTAAAATAACATGTCAAGCAAGTAAATTAAGCTTTCATCGATGTTTTTCCAGACAACAAATAACATGTGCAGTTAATTCATTATTGTTGTATTAAGGTCTTGTTCGACAGCTTTCCACTACTTTTGTGTAGTCCATAGCTGTATCTTACGGAGCCCCGCAGGTGACATGCGAACGCTGTAGTACAGCGTGCGAACGCTCTAGCTACAGCGTGCGAACGCTCTAGTAGAGCGTGCGAATGCTCTAGCTACAGTGTGCGAACGCTGTAGTAGAGCGTGCGAACGCTCTAGCTACAGTGTGCTAACGCTGTAGTAGAGCGTTCGCACGCTGTAGTACATCGTTCGCACGCTGTAGTAGAGCGTTCTCACGCTCTAGTAGAGCGTTCGCAAGCTGTAGCTAGAGCGTTCGCACGCTGTAGTAGAGCGTGCGACAGAAAGATAGTGACATAATGACAAATATCATGGTATTAAAACCGTTTACCAAAACTATCCATGTGTCCAGGTCACATATTGAGGTATATTTGCCGATTAAAAGTATAGATCATTCAAGGGTTCTTAAAATAATCGTAACATGAATTATGAGTACTCTTAATTCGACGCTCCAGTTTTGGGGTTTATTTTGTCTGGTTAACTATTATAATTACTATATCAGTAAATTGATAATTATTATGCCCCAGCCGTTGATTGCTGGGAGTGAGATACAAAGGGTGACCAGTGTCCGTCCGTGACCCCTTTCTATAAGTATATGACAATAAATATGTTTAAATGAAATGTTTCGTGATTGCGCTGTTGTAGTAAATAGCATTTATAACATAAAATCAAACTTTGCGTTGACAGAAATTATATCGTACAACAATAGATAATTAGATCCCATTTTTTTTCGTAATAACTTATTTGTTTATCCCTTTCTCTTATTTGTAATAAACAGTTGTCATAATTATTGCTTACACACCTCTCAGCTAACATTGACATAAATTGAAATCACCTGTCTTCAATGGTGTTTGAATGAGTTCGGATAGGCGTTTCTCATTTATTCAATATCGTTTGCATTTTAGTCCACTTCACGAGGACTGAACGTATGATATTGTACACATAATGATTGTAAAATTATTGCTTTTGAACCATACGTTTATCTAATCTTGAATAAAGACGGTAATGTTTTATATAGGCTTTCAAACCCTTGTCGAACCCTTATTATTCAATATTCAATAACATTTTTGATTACATGCTAACGGTCGCCACAACTAATACGTGTATTATAGTGTAATATGCGATGAAAGAAAAAATAGTAAAATGTTTGCGTATTAACATTTAATTGTTGTGTGTTATTTATTTTCGTGATCGAGTGATTAGAGTCTCTGACTTGATATCACTTGACCCTCACCGCTTTAGGTTCGAGCTCTCATCTGACAAAGAATATTTATGCGAAGAATATAGGTTCATAACACAATTTATAATTCTGACAGTCTCAATCAGTGGGATTAGGGTCTCGATTGCAAGATCAGCATCTATCCTATTGCAATTGATAAGATTTCTTGTTGATTTCTTATACTTGTCACATATTATAAGAATCTCAATATTCTTGAAATATTTCGGAATTTGGTCAGTCACTCGCCAGTCACTCGTCTATCACTAAAAATACTGTCTAAATTAATGAAATCGATGCCTTTTTAAAATAAGTAAATTTTCAAAAAATGCCTTTGATGATTAGATGGAGATCAATATGTTTCATTGTACGTCACTGTGTATTAATTTGCAAACTATCATTGGTTTTATTACAATTACGTCATTGTTAATTAATTTGCAAACTAGAACTGGTTTTCATTGTACGTCATTGTGTATTAATTTGCAACCTATCATTGGCTTTATTACAATTACGTCGTTGTGTATTAATCTGTAGTCTATCATTTGTTTTCAAGAAACTTTACAGTATATTATAATTTGCAAACTACCATTGGTTTCCATTACAATACGTCACTGAAAATTTATAATGGTCCTCATTATTCGCCACGTTGTATTACTTTGAAAACTATATAGTACTGAAATTTGGGCCACCCGGAAGATGGTATGCATATGACGGTGAATATGGAACCTTCAATAAGGTATTTTCACACCATTCCATGGCCAGCGGCGTATGGTCCCAGTTTCTAACAAAACGCTTTGCCCTAAACGAGAAAACAATGGGCGAGAATCTTACATGAGTGACTTCGTATTATTGATTTTAATAAACTAGTTTATTAAAGTCAATAAAACACAGTCACGAATGTAAGATTATCACATACACACCTACGGCGTGATAGTTTTTCTTTCATGTTGCTAATTTATCTAGTATAGAAACCATGTTTTTCATGACGTCAGCTATGTTCCGTGGCTGTCACGCGTTCGCCCTACAAATAATGCGACACCTTAAATTAAATTTTACGTTACTAACAGGCATTTTATAAAGTAACGTATCGTATGATATACCATGCAAACAATTGGGATTACGTGTTTTACTGTACTCAAACACAGTGTTTTGGCCCTCATTTGCATCTGTAATACACTAGTGTATTACGAGGAATAAGTCATGGTTTTATTACACTCCCATAAGCCATGTTATGTGATAAAATTATGTTCTGTATACGTCACAGTGTATTAATTTTTAACTATCAGTTGGTCTTCAGTATACGTCATTGTGTATTAATTTTAAGCTATCAGTTGGTGTTCAGTATATGTCACTGTGTATTAATTTTAAGCTATCAGTTTGTCTTCAGTATATGTCACTGTGTATTAATGTTAAGCTATCAGTTGGGCTTCAGTACACGTCACTGTGTATTAATTTGCTAATTTCAGATATCATTACACAAGTGGTACATTTGTGTAAAGTGTAAGCATTTAATGAACTTGATTTTTGACTGTATATATATTATAATATACATAATATATTTATTAATGCTGCCTTGTTTGTAAGAGATTATAACCTGGCGGGATAACTTTATTTGCACTGTCCCGTTTATTGGGATGACAATAGGGTAAGAGATAGGTTTGGTGCACCCTAGAACCTGATTTAAACCTCCAGCGGCCCTTTATTGCCACTAACCGTTACAAGGCTGTAGCCCTATTGTCAACCCTTTTGTGTTTGTGATGTCTTATCTTGCCTTTTATTCATCTTTAAAGTCGTTCCTTGTTTCTGTGTGTGTTTGTGGTTGACTTTTGTCCTTGAATGCTACTTTTCCTGTTCGAGTTTTATATCTACTTTTACATATATGTGTATATATGATTGTGCTTCAGTTGAGTAGCTCGTCCGAACAGTATTTCATACTTTACTACTTATGAGGTATAATTTTGTGTATTTCATACATTACTGTTTTGGAAAAATAAAAGTGATTGCTTAATGTTTTCGTTATGGACAGATGAAACAGAAATGTTCATTTATTTCCATGAAACACATCACAGACATTGATTGTGTACGAGAAAAAAAAAGTTGACTGTCTATGTAAGAAAATGCTGAATTTCAATGCGTACAATATCTTTTAATAGGTATCATACTCTAAGACATCCATACATGTACTGTATATAAATGTGTGTTCATTTGATATTCAAATACAATGTTAAAGAAAGAAAACATTGTCGGTATATTTTATTCATCTAAATTTATCAACACATTGCACCATATAAAGTGTTTTTTTTAAAGAAAAACAAGAACCCTAACTAGTATGATTAGTATGAACAAAACTGGCATCTCATTCAACTGAAGATGCAAATATGTTGACAGTACTGGGGTTATCTACAAATTGCTCTCAAACGTTAATCAACATTTGAATTAAAACGAAAGACAGAAACAAGAGCCTTTACTGCGATTAGAAGTGGCCAGTCATTAAAAGAATATATAAAAGTCGAATAGGAAATGTCGCTTTTAAGGACAACTAAAATCACGCACGGAAACAAACAATAATTACAAAGATGTATGAAAGGCAAGATATGCCATCACAAACATAAAAGGGTTAACCCAAGTCCTAGGGTGCACCAAACCTCACTATTACCCTATTGTAATCCCAATAAAACGGGACAATATAACGAGGTCATATTCTCTAACAATCAAGACAACATTAATAGGTAATATAAATATAACACCTAAATGATCATGTATATATGAATACAAACCCAACAGCATAGAAAGCCACAAAGGAAGTACTCACTGACATGGCAGAAGCCAGACCAACAATAGAACAAACGTTAAGGGTACGACAAGACAAAATTTAAGACAAACATCAAACGCTACCGTCCTTTGAGGATTTAGGTAGATGTCATCATAGGGTTCACAATCTGTCCGGCCATTACAGTATCAAAGAGGAAAGCATAGTGGCGAACTGTCAATGGGACAACCACTAAACATGCAGTGCACCGAAAAGGTACTTTTTATAGCCACAGTTTGGTTGATATTATTTAATAAAAGCTGGTATTATTTTACATTACACTTGCACTTCAAACGGAATAGTTGACGTCAGTCCTCTATTATCAATCCACATTTATTTGTTGAAACTGATAAAATGCCAGTTATTTTACCCATTAACTTTAAAAACTACCTTGTGTGGATAACAGTCGTATTCACATGCGTGTGGGGAGAGTATTGAACCAAACATACTTGTATGCTTACATTAGTTTTTCTTACAAAGTTACAACCATAGAAATACATATTAAAAGTGGAGTAAACTCATAAAAATGTCAAATGAAATAGTTGACAGTGTTCACTATGATAAGATAATTCGTCAACTGCATATATATTTTCAAAGATCAGACATTAAACTCAGCGAACGGTAGTTCTTTGGCGTTTATCGACTTTATTTTGTATGAGGTAATTAATACACACATTTAATGTGGATGAATTTTTATGATCATATGTTCAAAGTGTATGACATAAAAAGCGAATTTAAAGGGACACCCGGCGATCTTTAACTAACCTTGAAAAGGTGGGTGAATCCCAATGAAACGTCCAACACCACACCTAAACTTTAAATAATGCCATTGCACAAAAGGATGCAGAGTCAAATTCAAATACGATTTAAAAAGCGTATACATTATTTAATTTTAGCGCGTTTTTTTTTTGTTTTTTTTTTAATTCGGTACGATAATTTCATTTAGAAAACTACTGTTTCGACATAGAATCTAAAAGAGTATTACTGATCTTTTCTTAATACGCTTAGACATAATCTATATATAGAGAGAATATCATATTAGTGCTTGAATCAGGTGAGGTTGAGGAAAAAATGAGGGCTTCATTTTTTCCGTGCCGAACCAGATAAAATAGATACGATCAGGCACTTACATGATATTCAATTTATCATGTTATTTAATTTACATTTTTTCCCACCTTTTTCTTTTCAAAACTACCCAGACGTATCAAATATACCATGACGTCATCAAAAGAAGTGCACCTGACGGGATAGGAAGGTAACTGCAGAGATACGGTTTTATCTCAGGCACCTGTTTCTCGGCAGAATTATGCAGGTCGACATGATAAAACAATATCTCGGATCACAAAAGCCCTCTAAGAAACATCATACTACATAACACATTTAATGTCATACTACATGGCACGTATAATGTCATACTACATAGCACATATAATGTATGTTTACATGATGTGTTGACCTTCTGTCTAGGGCCTACAGGGAAAATCGCAAAGCTACCCGTGCTTATTTTTATATGTATATATCTTCTATATAAAATAAATCCTTGTTAAATAAAAGCATGCTTTTATTCCACATCGCTACACTTAACAGTATACTCTGTTCATAGGGTGTCCGGTTATAATAATTAGCGCAGTCATAAGTTGAATTGTTTCTCACCAGTGCATCTACGTAGGTGAGGTAGGGTGGTCGCCCGCTCAGATACTGAGCTGTTCCCTGGTTCTCCGGCTTCCCCAACTTCAATAACACTACCATCCGCGCCATCGAGAGTAATTTGTATTGTCTGTGTAGCTTGTTTCACAATCGATGTAAAATAATAATAATAAGTTTATACTACACTCTATCTGGTCATAGGTAAACTCGTAAGGCTGGTTTGGAAAATAAACTAACCACAAAAAAAAGTTATCTAAGGTGGTAAATTATAATTAACACATTCCTGTCCTGTGTGTGCTTACACTTTAAAAGGACACATGGAATAAAACTCGCGGCGACGAACATTATTTTTTTTTACATATTACTAACGTATGATTAGTTTGCATCAATAATATAGTTAACAAATTAAGCCTTTGGTAGAATCAGGAAGAAAATTTCAAAATTGTACTTATATGCAAACAGGTTTAAAGTGAAAATGTATTCTAGATTAATAAACGGAGGTGCTAATTTTAATGCTATGATAACAAACTGCAAGAGTGCCGTGCGTCCCTTAAGTAAAGGAGTCAATACACATGCTCATTGAAAAGAAAACATATAATTTTATAACGATTGTATACAACATGACAAAATTAAATCGATTGGCTGAGAGGAAATTCAACGTTAACTTTCCTATTGGTTAATATTTGCAATTCAATAGTGATATTAACGCACTGTCAGCATATTAAACTAAAGTACATAAAACGATATGTCTGCAGGAAAAAATGGATTGTAGAGGATAGATACCATTTAAGTCAGTTTTTATTTTAATTTTGTGTTTGTTTTTGTGGGTGGAGATTTTTAAAGATTTATTTAACTTAAACAAATATCGTAACACTGTTTTATCAAAAGAGCAGGTATTAGTAAAATATTTCATTAACAATATTTTTAGTATTGGTTAGTTCAATTACAATTTGGCTCCACATTTTCAAAATAAATAAAAAAACTATATGAAATTAATAAGATGTAAATATAGATAAGACATATAACTACACGTTTTACAAGAATTGCACAATCTGAATAGCTATCCGCAAAAAACACCCGCGCGAAACGAAAAAAAATAGCATATATAGAGGATATTTGTTTGTTTGGAATGAATATAGGATTTATTTTCATCGAGAAGTGAGAAAACTAATACGTTCACGAGTGCTTTGAGATGAAATAAATCATATATTCACGACAAACCAACAAATATTCTATTTATTATATACTCACAACCTTGAAACTTATGCAGAAAAAACATAATGCGCCAAAACAAAGACTTCAATAATGTCAACAACGTCAACAGCGGCATTACGTCATGTTCGGTATTTCACATGTGAAATATAAACAATGAAAATATAAGGTTTTATTTTAGTCATGAAATCTACTATTTCACTGGAGAGTATGCAATATAATAGAATATTCTAAAAATTTAAGGACACATACAAATACAGAAGAAGACGACCAATCAATGAATGTCCAAATGGCCTGTGTGTTTATTGTTCTGGTGACAACTGCGCTCATCCACACTTCTGATGCCGCAAGTAAGTACATTCATGTTATATGTCAAGTACCATATCTTATAAAAGCTCTTTAGCACGCATTGCCTCTTTCGTTGAGACACAAGGGGTAGTATGCCCTATATCCGCGTTTAACATTTTACGATATCATAACCGCGTTCGAAAAATAAATAATGTACGGCAGCAATAATAAGTAATTCATAATACGTCATATAAATTGTGTATTATATATTCTGTGAAGAATTATAGAAAGTTCCCAGCTTGAGAAAATCTATAACACATCCCTTCCTCTACTGTGCTATCTCGCCTAGTGTGCAAGAGAGCACAGTACCAAATGTTATGAACTAAACGATAGACGTCACGATATTACGTCACGAATTGACGTCATGATATTACTCCGCGCTGTCGCCAAAGGAGTGACAGAAGAAAGAATACTTGTGTCAAAAGACGATTGGACAGAAATTCATCACAGAATATATATTATATAGTTTAATTAACATTTTTGTCGTGATACGGAAAATAATTTACTCGTAAGAAATATTCTTGCGATATAGAAACTCGTGCGAAAACGCACTCGTTTCTATATCGCAAGAATCTTTTTCACTCGGGAAGTATTTCCCGTATCCCTTCAACAATGTTAATTAAACTCTATTTCATTCTCCTCGTCAATATGTCTAGAGGGCATTCCACCGTAAACTTTACAGTGTTGATAATGTGTTGGCGTGGCGCAGTCGGTAGCGCGGCGGATTTGTAACCGGAGGCCCCGGGTTCAATCCTCCGTGGTGCCACTGAGTTCCGTCGGTGTGTTCTTGGGCAAGACACTTTACCTTAGCCTCGTCCGTCGGATGGGGACGTAAACCGGGCGGTCTCGTGTATCGGTCTATCCTCCGAGCACGTTAAAGAACCATAGGAATCTATTCGATAAGAAGAGTAGGGCAGGTTCCCGGATTCCTATGTATCCTTCCCCTCTCTCTGGGGCGGCTCTAAATAACCTATACTGTGTTGATGAGCCGTTAAACAACATTCAATTCAATTCATACGACATTCGAGTATGATAAGACTCATGGGAATCTCATTGATAGTTCAACAAATACGCGAATCCCACTGGGAGCTCGACTTGTAAGTGAGGAAGTGTCGATTCTTAGGGATGGCGGGTGGTGTACAGTACTGGTTCTACCTAGAAAACGTGGGTGGCCTGCCTCCACCACAAAAAGTCGACAGTCATATATAACCTAACATGTGTTGAATATGACGTAAAACACCATACAAACAAGTGACTGAAGTAATTAACACATTAGGTTCATAAACTTTAAAACAAATGCAAGTTTTTTACATTTGAATATCACACGCTTGACACCATTCTGAAACATAAAACATAACTCGAATTTTTTTCCAAAGTGGTCACCAAATCCAAGATGGCAACCGCTGGCGCAATGGTAGAGCGTCCGTCTACCATGCTCCGCCTACCATGCCGGCGTTCTTGGATTCAAACCCCGGGTCATACGAAATTATTTATATTTCTTGTAGTAGCTCGACGTTCGGCATATAAAGGGTAGTGCTAGTAGTGGTCGTTCCGGTGAAAGTAAATGTGACTGGTTGGGGTTTTATTCTAGCCAAATAGGACTATAAAGGACTATAAAGTCGGGCATAGAGCTCACGGTTACAAGCAGACACCTTCATGATATGACTAAATATGTTAAAGGCGACATTAAACCCCCTCATCACTTACTTACTCACGTCATCTTCAAAATAGGAGATGAATTATTTAATTAGTTATTTGTCTACGTTTACCTCTACGTCTAAATAATGTATCCTTCACATTTTAAATTAAAATGAATGCCGATCGCACATTGTGTTCTAAAAAGGTAGGTTACAAAAATCAAACAGAAAATGTAGCATTCAATGAACACAGTCAACCAAAACCTCTAACGAACTAGGCAGCAATATTAGGCAATATAAGTATAGCATAAAGTCGATCATGTACATATACATATTAAAAAAATCAAAAGCCAAGAAGGACACAAAGCAAGTAATTATTGTTGGCAGAAGAAAGAAAATATTGAAGACACGTAAAACGGTATTGTCCTTTCATGATTTAGGTAGACGTCATCATAAGGTCAACAATAAGACGCAGCAAAATATAATAAGCTTTTATATTAAAAGCACTAAGCCGCCAAATAACGGCAATATGAAACTATAAAAAACGTTTATCCCAACCCTATCCAGGTGTTCAGGTCATAAAATAATGTATATGCACCGATTAAAAGTATAGGTTTATTCACGGGTGCTAAATGTACCCGAGATTGAATATGCGTAATTCTTAGCTCCAGTTTTCGGGTTTGGCCTGGCTGGTTAAAGCCATTTATATTGTGTCTACAGAGTTTGGATTCTCAAATACGTAAGTTATATATGTACCTCATCATCAGTAGATTTAGAAACGATGTACAGATTTTGTCAAATGTGGCTGTTGTTGGCGGGATAGCTACTTTAAAGCCTGCTCAGGTGTTAAGTTATTTGCCTGTAAAAACATAACTCTTGCTTCAAATAATGATTTTTTGATATTTTTTCATTTTATAAGTGGTTAAATATTTTTTTATTTTATATATATTGTTTCTAAGAAATGAAACAAGGTGATGTAACCACTGTGATTAAATCAAATGGTAATCGACATGACGTTTTTCTCCCAGTTTGTTTTAGGTCTTTTATATATTTAGAAGAAAGAACAGTTTTGAGCAAAATGGACTGAGCCGCAACATTTAAATATATATTTAAATTTTCGAATCCAGTGTAGTAGGTATAAAGGTTGAACAGGAAATCTAGCATTCACAGAACACAGTCAGCCAAAAGCACGCATTCAAAACAAACAACAATCACAAGGAGTTATATAAGCCATTTATGCCACACCAGAAACATAAAAAGATTGAAAATATGGGCGCCGTCTTAGAACTGTCAGCAAGAAAAAGGCCGCTGGGACTTCAAACCAGGTTATAGGGTACACCAAACCTCACTCGTACCCCATGTTCATCACAATCAAACGGAACAGTGAAAAGAAAAGAAAAGAAAAAAAAAGAAAATAGCCGGTATTATCCTGTAACAAACGGTACAGTTAATAAAAGCCAAACACAATGTCTATATGAATATAAAAAACAAAAGCCTAGAAAGCCATAAAGCATGCAAATACTCCAAAAGCCAGAACAAAAAGAGAATAAACCAACAAGACAAGATTGATAAAAAAAAATCAAAAACGTTACAGTCTATTTCAAGATTGAGACGGTCTCCAGTTGTCAGGTCAGTCAGTATACAATCAAGGAGGAAAGTGTAAATTGGTCAACCATAAAACATGCAATGGGTTGTACACTGATATAGTCATAAGCACTTTTGGTAAACGTTCTAACAAGTGTAATCCAGTTTGTATGATAGTGATCATGACCAAGGACCTTAGAAGAAAGTACACATCAAAGTCTAACTGGGAATGTAGCACTCACAAAAGTTTCGTATCCACCGAATGTATTTCACCTTTATCCTAGATTAACTATTGAGAAAATTAAGCAAAGCGTTTCTTAAATAATTATTAAAAATCATATGAAGAATGCTTATCCTTAAAATGCATACAATAAATAAATACACACATAAAGACATTTTATAAAAGAAACGTCCATGCGGTAAACAGCGGAGATATTTTACTTTAAAAAACATTTAATGAGAAAAACGTCTTTAATTGTATATGTTTTAAGTCTAGTTTTAAACATTATAATCATCCTCTTTGATTCGTTATACATATTGAAATATATCAGTATCGTTCTTCCAGTTTGTAATGATGATAATGTTTGGGGGAATAATTGCTTTATATTAAATTGCAGATGTTAACCAGCAGGGAAGCCAAACTTTAATAATATAAAGTGGAACAGTGAATACAAATATTGTAATGACAATGGGTGAATGTAAAATTATTTATTACATTTTTGCGGGTGAAAGATTGGGATTTCTCAGGGGAGAGAGAATTTCTATAGGTAACTGTAAATCACTGTTAGCCATACAATTTCATGAGCAAAGTGTGATATTCAATTTTTCTTCAGATTATGAGGCCCACCCAATAAAGCATTTGTGACCAGTACTTATAATAACACATTAAAGAATGTTGTATATTTATTGTGTTCTGCTCTGATTTTTGGTCTAAAAACAATTAAGAAATACCAGATAAGTTTTGTATTCAAAAGCTAAGTTATGAACATATATTTCTTCCTTAAAGTAAATTGTTAAGCTATTCTTACCCTCAATATAGCAATGCTATACAAATAAAAAACTAAGAGCGGGCCTCAATTTATATACCTGAGTTGATCAGCCATGAATTGAATTGAATTGAATGTTGTTTAACGGCTCATCAACACAGTACAGGTTATGATCAGCCATGAAGCGTGCTGGCTGTAAATATTTAAGCTTCCCGTGCTTTTTCAATGACCAAGTAGCGTTGGGAAATGTGTATTTTCCCAACTGAATGTAGTCGTTGAAAAATCATGGATAACTTGCTTTTTAACTACTTACTTCTTGCTGACTGATTACCACAGAGACATTATATTGAGGCCCCATCACAGTTTTTTTCTTTTCATTTACTATTACCTTTGTCTTTGATATACAATATATTGTAACTAAAAACACTAGATTGTTTATTATGGGGGAGCATATAGTCGCCGCTTTTCCAGTCCGTCCGTGTGTGCGTCCGTGCATGACACTTTTTGTCCGGAGCATAACTCAAAAGGTATGCTTGATTAAAGTTCGTGTGAATGATTAGGACAATGAGACGGAGTGCAGTTCATAGGAACCATAACTCTAGCTTCAATACTTTTTTTAATTATCTTCCTTTTTAGCTCGACTGATCAGAGATCAGCAGAGCTTATGCCGTGGTGCGGCGTCCGTCGTCCGTCCGTCCGTCCGTCCGTAAACTTTTATTTGTAGCGACTACTCCTCTGAAGCTGCTGGATAGATATTCATGAAACTTTACAGAAATGTTGCCCATGAAGTTTAGTTGATCCTAGCAAAAATTCATGTTGATGTGAAATCCAAGATGGCCACCAAAGCTAAACATATATTTTTAAAATACAAGTTTGTAGCGACTACTTCTTTAAAACTATAAGTGATATTGATATGGGACTTTTTCTAAAATAATCAGCATGACATGACGTTGGTCCTTGACGAAAATCGTTTTGATTCGACTTTAAACATGGCTGTCAGCGGCTATCTTTGTTTACATAGAGTTATTTAGTAAAAACTTGTAGCGACTACTGCTCTGAAACTACTTGCCAGATTTCCATGAAACTTCACAGGAATGTTGCTCTTGATGTCTAAATGATCCTAGCAAAATTTCAGGTTGGTCGAAAATTCAAGATGGCCGCCACAGCTAAAAATAGATTTTCAAAAAACAAGTTTGTAGCGAGTACTTCTTGAAAACTATAAGTGATATTGATATAGGACTTCTTCTAAAATGATCAGTATGGAATGATGTTGATCCTTGTCGAAAATTATTTTGATGCGACGCTAAACATGGCCGCCAGCGGCCATCTTTGTTTACATAGAGTTATATGATCAATACTTGTAGCGACTACTGCTCTGAAACTACTTGACGGATTTTCATGAAACTTCACAGGAATATTGCTCTTGATGTCTAATTGATCCTAGCAAAATTTCAGATCGGGCGGATATTCAAGATGGTCGCCATGGCTAAAAATAGATTTTCAAAATACAAGTTTGTAGCGACTACTTCTTGAAAACTATAAGTGATATTGATATGGGACTTTTTCTAAAATGATCAGTATGACATGATGTTGATCCTTGTCAAAAAATATTTTGATTTGACGTTAAACATGGCCGCCAGCGGCCATCTTTGTTTACATAGAGTTATATATTGAAAACTTGATTTTCATGAAACTTCACAGGAATGCTGATCTAGCTATCAAAAACCTATCAGTAGAGCTTCAAGGTCATTGACCTCTTGTTTGAAAAATCTTATCCGGAGCATAATAGAGTTCCGTACGGATTCATTTTGAATAAGGAAGCACTCACGCATTACTTTTTTCTGTGTAACTTTCGGCATGCATCCATCGATTCTACCGATGCTCTTGTTATTATTAATATCAGAAAACAAACAACAACCAGGGGCGTAGCTGTGCCTAAATCAGTGTGTAGGCACAAGGTGTAGGGAGGTCCGGATTTAATTTTTTTAGAAGGAAGGCAACTCCTGCATTCAAGCGGTATTTTAAGCAGCAAACAATATGTTTTTAACCCGCGATTTGAAGCTTGTTTAATCTGTAATTTCACAACAAAAACATCGGAACAGAACAAAATAACATGTAATAATATGAATACTTGCTTCCTGAAACTCTTTCGAAGTTTTTCACAATCATGGTGTGTTTGGTTCCGAAAGACCGCGAGCGAAGACAGTTCGACTTTTATTTTCTAAAAAGACCACGACTAAAAAATGGTATGAAATGACCATACCCTCCAACCCCTACCTCACTCAGTTTTTATTGCATTTTTGGCATTTTTATTTCTTTGATTTCTGGGGACAATGTGTAGGCACGTGACTACAGTGCCTATAGGCAGCTACGCTACTGACAACACACGAACTAGAAGTGATAATTTTACTGCACCATATATTAATATTAGTTCCACCTATGGCCCATATGAGGTTTTCCATACGGATTTGGTAACCACTGTCTACACTTGTATTTTTGCAGAAGATTTTTTTATGATTTGTTAAATGAAACTGATAATCCCATTGCAGGGGCATTTATGACCTCAGGTGCACCATTCGAACAAACATATAATGATGCTTCACATAAACTTATGGTTGTCCGTGATCGAGTGGTCTCAGACTTGAAATCACATGTCCCTCACCGCTGTGGGTTCGATTCCCCATGAGGCCTGGACTGTTTAGTATGTGAGTATCAAGCTATACAGCTTGCTTGGAACGTCGGTGATTCTACTCAGATGCGCGCCCGTTTACGAAAAAATGCCCGGGTTTGCACCTGGGGTCTTCCTCCACCAATAAAAAGCTGGAATGTAGCCAAATGACCTTAGCTGTTGGTGCAACTATAAAATCCAGTTTAATAAATTCATATAAGATGATGGTTGAATTCCGACAAGCGGTTTCTGAGAAAAAGTCGTCAGAAGCAAAAGATAACGACGACGACGGATGACGGACAGACAACAGACGGACGACGGGCGAAGAGTGATTCCAAAACATCACATTGAGCCTTCGGCTCAGGTGATCAAAAACACAGACAGATGATAACGATTTTTGAATTTTGAAGTCCCGATGAGTTTCTTGCATTTGAGATTTACTGAATAACTGATAATAGAGTAGTACATTGTGCTAAAATACAAAAACTATTAATAGTTAACACGGGTCTTTTAAGAAAATCCATCTTAACATAGTTGTTTTAACATATATACAAGTGCACATAAAATGCAAAACTGTTATAATTTTACTACATTATTATACACTCTTTATGGGACGGGCCTCATCCTTTGACAAAAAACTAATAATCTCAATTTCCTTGTGCAAATGTATTTCTAACAGCGATTTACAGTTACCTATAGAAATTCTCTCCAGATCATTTAACTGCTGGGTTCGATTATAGGGAAATCCTTCACTCGATGGTAGTCGCGTTTTGTTTTTTCACTTACTGCATACGCTCGCTCGCGAAAAGAACAACACGTCTACCTTCTCGTGAAGGATTTCCCCATAATCGATCCGAGTAGTTAAATAATCTCTATTTAATTTTTCTTTCATTAATACTATGGACATTCTATATTGTATACGTACATTAATACTATGGACATTCTATATTGTATACGTACATTAATACTATGGACATTCTATATTGTATACGTACATTAATACTATGGACATTCTATATTGTACATGTACATTAATACTATGGACATTCTATATTGTATACGTACATTAATACTATGGACATTCTATATTGTACAATTACATTAATACTATGGACATTCTATATTGTACATGTACATTAATAATATGGACATTCTATATTGTACATGTACATTAATACTATGGACATTCTATATTGTACATGTACATTAATACTATGGACATTCTATATTGTACATGTACATTAATACTATGGACATTCTATATTGTACATGTACATTAATACTATGGACATTCTATATTGTATACGTACATTAATACTATGGACATTCTATATTGTACATGTACATTAATACTATGGACATTCTATATTGTACATGTACATTAATACTATGGACATTCTATATTGTACATGTACATTAATACTATGGACATTCTATATTGTACATGTACATTAATACTATGGACATTCTATATTGTATACGTACATTAATACTATGGACATTCTATAGTGTACATGTACATTAATACTATGGACATTCTATATTGTACATGTACATTAATACTATGGACATTCTATAGTGTACATGTACATTAATACTATGGACATTCTATATTGTACATGTACATTAATACTATGGACATTCTATATTGTATGTACATTAATACTATGGACATTCTATATTGTATATGTACATTAATACTATGGACATTCTATGGTCCATAGTTCTAAGACATTCGAGCCGTACATTGTCCACATGCAAAAAGAGCGTCATATAGTATTTGTTTAACAAATAATACACGGGACGTATCATGTCGGGGCGTAGTCCAGCAATCCTCCTTCGGTAACCGGTTTCCAATTTATTTTTCAGGTCAACCTAATACCTTAGTCCAGATAAGCCATGCATAAAAATGTAGGGAAAACCTACCATTGTCTTGAAATTCATTAATTTTAAGCAGGTTTTGCACATAACTCTGAGTTAAAGACACTTTTTGTCTCAAAAAAATGTGTTATGGATTAATTTATTGCTCTAATATGTTCTCAAAATGAAGAAGTCAAAGGAAAACAACACATTTTGCGGAAATATGAGCTGAATTTTACTCGCCAGAAGTGTTGCTAAGCACGTGACCATGACGGTGAAGGTATAGCATATCTAACCGTGAAATTAGTACAAAATGACTATGTAGGGACGTAGCCAGAGCCTGGACTATGCGGAAGACCAGTTTTACTTTGCGAACGTGTAGGGTTGGTATGTGTGTGTTTTTTGTTTTTGTTTTTTGGGGATCGGGGGAGGGTGGGGGGGTGGGGGGGTGAGGGGTGTGTGGGGGGGGGGGGGCGGGTACGGTGGCATGGTCCTACTGAAAATATTATGAATGTAAAAAAAAAGTAGATTGAACGTTGGCGAAGTTCATATAAGGGCAACCGCATGCTGGCGTGTTTGACTAGTTGCAGAATAGGATGCTAGTGCCATAGATTGTTAGTCTTCACTATCAGAAGACCATGGAAGAGAAGATGCCCTCTTTTTTTTTTTTACTTGTTTTTATATCTATAAAGAACCTTTTTTTAAAGCCGCGCCATATACGGGGACATAATAGATCGGATCGGCGGTGGTACGGTGACATGCTCCTAATGAAAATGTCATGAATGTAAAAAAAAAGAAGAGACTAGATTGAACGCTGGAAGGTCAACGTCGATATCTCATATAAGGATATAAGGGCAACGGCATGCAAGCGTGTTTGAATAGTTCCTGTGCCATAGGTTGTTAGTCTTTACTTTCAGATGACCATGGAGGAGAAGACGCCCCTCATTTTTTTTATTTTTTTTTATTTTTTAAATATATATGGGGACATACGGGAACGTGCCCTACACCAGAGACGTAATAAACCATTATTTCTTAGACCTCTGTCTAAACTTATTAAAGCTGGATTTCTGGTTCTTTTCGGAAAATAGACTCAAATACTCGAGACCGCCCCTTTTACATCCCGGTCCAATCAACGGGCCTAAGGGAAACTGTATTGCCGAAGAACGCACCGACGAATATGTGGCGTCGATGAGGCTTGAACATGGGTCCTCCGGGGTTTCACGTCCTCTGGGTCACGCCGAGATAAAACGACAAAAGGGATCGTAAATGACATATTGTCAGTACCGTGATTGTGGTAATATGTCCGATTACGTGCTAAGTTACTGATTAATAAACCGTATATACATATAATTGCATTTAATATCACTTTTAATAGCTTGTAGTTCGATCCATTTGCATATTTCTATGAATATTGTGATGTTGAATTGATGTATTGTAACATATCTAGTAAACTAAACTTTTAATAGCGCGAAAATAGTGTGGACGTTGACTTGTATGCTGGATTGTGAGTGTAATCATAGACATATGTACATGCCACTGGCGTAGTTAACTATATAAAAAAAAAGTACTTTCAGCCCCCCCCCCTCCCCCACCCCCCCCACCCCCCCACAAATCATAGACATATGTACATGTCACTGGCGTAGTTAACTACAAAATAAGTACTTTCAGCCCCCAACCCCGACCCCACCACCCAATACAACCACCGCAATATCATAGACACATACGCCCCCGCCCCACCATCATTCATATTCATTTTGTCATTTTTAGAATGGTCATTCAAGGTCTTTATCATGAAACGTTGAACCGTGGCTCTATCGTAACTGGAGTATATAGAATTTGCAGCAACTACGCTACGCGGTTCTACAGGTAAGACGGTTCTATGCCCATTCTCCATATTTTATCTTGATGTAAATGGAGTATGACACGGACACGTTCATTCCTGTTAGGCGCCATATAACCTTTTATGTGTTGGTGCGCCTTAAACCCAATTCAATTCATTCAGTTACTTACGGCAGATGCGGATTCAGGATATTGAGATGGAGTTGTAATTTTCCACTATTTTACATCATGAACAGTAACTACTTTTTTTGAGAACATAAATTGAGTTAAGTATATGCTATTGGTGTTTTGGCACGTAGATGATATTAAGATAATCGGTCACTTTAGGCACCGTGGCTGTGACATGCAAAACGGAACGTCAAGCAATGGCTCTGTCGAGAACCTTGCTATAACACCAAGAATATATAAACAGATTATCTGTATTTTATTAGTGCCATACCGGTTTAAACCTGAGGGTACTATAGGTCTACCCCTGTCTGTCTATCCGTCCGTACATTCGGAACCAATAATCTGTCAGTAAGAATTAATTGTTCCCCTGAGATATAATTAACACGGTGGCGAAACCACGTGACTTTTTGATCGGGTTCTCGGCAAAAGTATATCAAAATAACGCTCGATTAAGGTTTTTGCTTCATAACTTCATTTAAAGAATTGTCTTCACCTAAAGCGTAAATACCTGAACAAACTGAGGTCTTCTCTCCTCCGGAAACGGTAAAAAATGTATTCCTCCAGTACTTTCTAAGATTAGCCTTCCCAAAATGTACACGGTCATAGATTTCTTTAAAAATCCGACACTTTCGGAGAGCTAGTCTCCGGAAGTACTGGATGCATGGAATTATTCTTTGCGGCGGAGGAAATAACTGACTTTGGCGGGGTGCTTGTGTTTTAGTCGAGTACAATTCGTTAAATATTAAGAAAGTTATAAATCTGAATCAAGCGTGCTGTTTACATTTTACGATTAACAAGTCTCTTTTGGACACAAAATACGCCCATTCTGCCGGCGAATATATTTGTGCTTAGTTTTGCTAACATGCACTGGAAGGAGAAGTAATAAATGACAGCTCTTTTGTTTTTGTAAAGAACTAACGCACTACTTTTACCAAATATCCTGATATGATATTGCTAATATATTAAAATAAATGTTTTAAAAAAAAGTACATGCATGAAGTAACTGTTGAATTGTCGGCGAATTGATGCTTAGATATTATTCCCATAAACAGTACTCCAAAGTTTCATAAAGATTAAACAACAAATACTCAAGTTATTGAGCGGACGTCGTTAACATTGTCACTTTTCAATAATTAAAGGGTCACAACTCCGTTGTTACCGGGGCGATTTTCAATAAAGGGCAATAAATCCGTTGTTACCGGGGCTATTGGGCTGGTTTTCGAACTTGACCCGAGATATTATGCCCATAAACATTATTTCCAAGTTTCATAAGGATTGGATAATATGTTTGAGTTAGAGAGCGGACATCGTAAAACGTAACGGACAGACGGGCGGACAACGCCACGAAATAATACGTCCCGTCTTAGGACGGACGTATAAAAAAGTCAATTGGATTTGCCACCGTGATTAAACTAGAAGGGTGTAGACTGTCGATTTTTTTCTCTACCTCCACCACAGAAAATCGACCGTCATATAAAACATTAGATGTGTTGAAAATGACCTAAAGCACCATACCAACAATTAACTTGTTATATATCTGTGTGCCAGTGTGTGGTATTACAGATATTTGAAGTAATTTCAAATCAAGATCAGCTAGCCTCTGAGATGGGAACTTTCTGTACTCCCTGGAGGAGCAAGTAGAGAAATTACTACTATAATTATCTCGCTTATGAACAAATACATACACTGCCAGTCTGTTGGTTTAGTTAATAATCTCATAGTTGTTTATGATAATATATTAATTTAACAAGAGGTCAACGACCTTGAAGCTCTACTGATAGGTTTTTGATAGCTAGATCAGCATTCCTGTGAAATTTCATGAAAATCCGTCAAGTAGTTCCAAAGGAGTAGTCGCTACAAGTTTTCATTATATAACTCTATGGTAACAAAGATGGCCTTTTTTTGAAAAAATATTTTTAGCTGTGGCGGCCATCTTGAATTTCTGACCAACCTGAAATGTTGCTAGGATCATTTAGACACCAAGAGCAACATTCCTGTGAAGTTTCAGGAAATCCGTCGAGTAGTTACAGAGAAGTAGTCGCTACAAGTTTTCATTAAATAACTATGTAAAAAAAGATGGCTTCTGGCAGCCATGTTTAACGTCGAATCAAAACGATTTTCGAAAAGGACCAACACCATGTCGTGCTGATCATTTTAGAAAAATTCCCATATCAATATTACTAAGAGTTTTCAAGAAGTAATCGCTACAAACTTGTTTTTTAAATTTTTAGATTTGGCGGCCATCTTGGATTTCACATCAACATGACTTTTTGCTAGGATCAACTAGACTTCATGGGCAACATTTCTGTAAAGTTTCATGAAAATCCATTCAGTAGTTTCAGAGGAGTAGTCGCTACAAAAAAACGTTTACGGACAGACGGACGACGGACGCCGCACCACGGTATAACCTCTGCTGATCTCTGATTAGTAGAGCTAAAAAACCGAGTTGTGACATTTCAACTGATGTCTGTTCGAAAATTTACCAGTATATATGGCTTGCAACTTAAAACACAAGTAAACTAACAGTGAATGTATCGTGTCGATCAAAGTGATTTTTTTTCTCTCCAATAAACTGAATTGCTAATCAAGCCTAAAGCTCTTCCAGTGTCATTATTTAACTAAATTATCAAACGAAGCCACCATACTACCAACTGACGAAATACCGTGATAAAATAAACGAAAGCACATGGTAATAATAATATATTTTATTATCATTGATCTTGCCAATAAAACAAAATCGAAACAGTATTTAGTGAACAACATTTTTACCAAACTGAAATGGAGGTAATTTCAAAATAATTAATTTGAAGTCACTGTTTTCCACTTCTTAATTTAAAGGGACAATCTATGTTGATATTTTAAAACTCTAACCCTTAGTTTTTCTTCATAACTTGCATTTGTTTAATCATTAATATAAATTATAAGAAAGAATAGTATAATGATAATTATTTTTGCTGACTGTTGATTATATTGCTCCAATAATAGTTTCACAACAGAGTAGAATAAGAACAAAACAATAGGCCAAATATGGACGCTGTATTGGCCAAAATGGCTCTTGTGCATGGGTTGTCATCATAAAATTCCCTTCAGTACTTCTTTTAAAAAAATTGCAATTAAAAACAACAACAACAAACAAAAAACAAACAAACAAAAAACAAGAGACATTTAAACCTTTGACCATGTTAACAATTAAAACAAACTCACAATTTTAATTTTAAAAAATAAATAATAATAAACAGTAAACTGAAACAAGTTTATAAAAAAAGAAAGAAAAAAAAAAGAAAAAAAAGATTTAAAGTATTTTTCTTGAACAACCAAAAATTAAAAAAAAACACACATATATTGATCAAAACTTAAATAAATTTAAAAACTTTTTTTAGTGCAGTTTCCTGTTATTTTTTGGCTGTAACTGTATTCTGGACATGTTGTTGATATTTGAAAATGCAGCTCATCATGTTTTTGATATAAAAGACAGGGTATGAAATTGCAAGGGGTAAAAATAGTGTTGACATTTGACCCGGTGTTAGTATACAACTGAAGAAATGTTTCTTAGAAGGTATTAAACTCCCCTATTTCCTTGTTGATGTTTAATAGCAGACATGTTTATTTGCATGATAAAGTAAGTTTCCCAGATTTCTAACGAGGTTTGATTTTTTAACAGGTTGTCAACATTCTAACTTTACTATGGAAGGGCAATGGAGACTCATTTACGTTATTACAAACTTTAAATTTTTCAGATGTCACTGTGTGTTGTTGCTTGCCGATTTTAGTATCTTATCGGTCAACACTGTTATTGTCAAACATACCATTCGATAGAATATATAATTCTCCTGTCAAAAACCATACTTATATATTGATAATCATTTTTGTATTTTGTAGAAACGCCCGCATAGAATCGGTGCCCGTTTTTCCCCACATTTTTGAACGTGGCTTGTCATGAGTGTGTATTTGGAGGACCAAGTAGACTAATTAAGTATAGTCTACCGGTTCCCGAATTCACACTCATGGTTTGTCGGGGCGTTGTCCGTCTAGTAAAAGCTGCAGGTCATACTAAACCAATTCATTTTCCATAGGCCTACCTTATAGCTCTAAGCTCTGTTCTGAGTTCCCTAATATAGGAAGCTATATTTTTTATTACTTGTTTTGAAAGACCTATCTTAGTTTTAACAAAAAAACATACAGAAGCCATACATTGAGTATGTTTTGAAAAAGCTGTTTGGTGCTGACCCACCTACGTGCATGTAGAAACATGAGGAAAATGTAAAATATACTTCTTTCTTTGATTATGCAACACGTTATGAATACATTGCATAAATGTATGATTTAACCATTATAAGTACTCTTCAAAAGTTGAATTTTAATTTTTTAGCAAGATTTTTTGGTTTGCTTACCTTGACAACCAATCAAAATTAAGAGTTTCTTTGTAATAGCTCCGAATTTACCCTGGAACTTTTTCCCTGCCCGCTGATTGGTTGATAATTGGTGTAGTCTGATCTACACAGTCCTTATTTTAACTGGTAATAACTCATGAATATGAATGAGTCACGTGTGAAGTTCAAATCCACGAACACCCCAAAAGTCGGTATATAAGCGGAAATCAATGCGTAAAATTTCACTTTTTTGTTTAACCTCCGTACAGGTAAGATCGATAAATAAACGGCCTCAGAATTTGTGATAAAAATAGTTGCCCGGAACGGGATTTGAACCACAGCCTTGCACTTTTAAGTTTTGAAGGATGCTGAACCACTAGACCATGACTATTTATTGGTCAGTGGATAGAGCACCTGGCTGGAAATTAGAAGGTCGGGTGTTCGAGCCCGAAAGATGCTAACTGTTTTGTTATGTAAACATTACTGTTACCTGTGTATAGGTACGATGTGCACTGGTCGATGTCTATACAGTAAATGATTTCCTGGGCTATATTTTGCTCGCTTAAATACCCTATTTCAACATGCTCTGGTTTTAGGATTACCGGCATACATTTAGAAATTGTGGTACTAAATTTGCAATTCAAGATGGTGTCCAAGCTGGTCGCCTTTTTTCCGGGGAAATTATATATAAAACTGAACACTTAAAGCAGGGAATGTGTTTTCCTCCAAAATCCGTAAATGGTAATAAAACAAACTTATTATGCCATAAGACGTAAACTAATATAAACATGTTATATCTGGGTCAAAAGGTCAAATTAAGGCAAACAATGTGGCAGTTTACTATACAAAAGTTAGTATGCCTTGACAGACGGATGGGCCGACACCGATCTCGGTCACAGCATTTCACTGAATTGGTGCAAGTCCAACAGTAATGCGTGCATTCTTCCCCGACGTGCACGTGTCGGTGTCCACAGAGAAGAAATAAAGCAGAATCATGAGATATAGTTAGATAATGTGTCAATTTGTACTTCCGATAAGTTTCACATTCTGTGCTGATCACACATGCTATACTTTGAATGGATTTCACACCTTTCCCAAATGTGTCACGTCACAGAGGCAGTGCTTGCAGAGGCAGGGCTACTGAGTTGATGTTGTTTCCACGCATATCACTCGGTGCACCACTTTCAAGGCTGGGGTAGACGAACAGCAAACACACTTCCAACTATGTACAGGATTCCTAAATTGCATAAACAGCCTTAATTTCTAATTCTAGCACCACTACAAACATCTCCAGTATTTTAATTTCTTGTCTTACTGTCGTTAAAGATCACGTTGAACAATATTGTGATAAATGACAACTCTGGGATTAAGTTGTTTTGTGTAATTACAACTTCAGGAGACGTTTTTGATAACATTTACAATATACGTCAAGTTTTATTTATAAGTACTTATGACTTTTCAACACCATATCTAAACTTACCACATCACCTTATAAAAAAAACACGTCTGCTAGAGAAAGAAAATACATGTTTGGCCTGTAACAATATTAAAGTATTTTTTTACTAACGGCAGTTTAGACAATTACACTACGTGGACTATGTGGATAAGAAGTTTGTGAAGCACTCGTTTTTCTATTAGATATTATTTTCCTCAGGGATGGAACTACCGTGTATAGACAAATTGTCGGTATGCCTACGGGTACAAACTATCCACCTATTGTCGCAGATTTTTTCTTGTATTGCTATGAAAGAGGTTTCATGTTGAGCTTTCAGCAGATACTCAGGCAGATGTAATTGAAGCCTTTAATGGCACCTCTCGGTACATGGATGACATATTGAACATTGACAATTCTTCCTTTTCTACTATGGTTAATACTATCTATCCTAAAGAACTTCAACTCAACACAGCTAACACTTCGTATATCTCTCTTTTGAAAATGGTGAAATAATTTCTAAAATCTTGATGATTTTAATTTTGATATTCTTTATTATCCCCAATTTGATGGTGATGTTTCCCGAGCTACTTCTTATGGGGTCTATGTTTATCAACTTATTCGTTTTTCTAGAGAATGTTGTCATATGGAGGACTTTAATATTCATAATATTTGTATAAGGCCATCCTTAAAAATATTTATGCTTGCCCTTTCCAGACCCTAATTTCAAATTTTGGGTAGCAAATATTTTGATTTTATTTTAAAAAGCAAAAATGATCAAAACAAAAGAAAAAGCATTGATCTTTGGCGATATTAAACAAAACAAAAAAAAAGAAAAAAAAGTCTAAAACTAGAAAAAAGGGCCTCTTTTTTGGGTCGGTCGGGAAAGGGCAAACATAATATTTTTTAAGTGTGGCCTAACTAAGAAGCTAGTCCAGCAGGGCAACGTTACCATAAACTTCGATTTCTTTTGTGCAAAATTGTATAACCTTAACCCTGATCTACTTTTAAAATAGTAATTTAACAACTCTTCTGCGACAAGGACTATCAAAATCTGACTTTTATGGTGATGTGATTTATAAACTTCGTAAGATCCAGTGTCATAATCACTTTCATTAATTTTTTTAAAACTGTTATCAAAAAGAAATTAAGACCCTATCATTTTGCAACGCAAAGAATGTTTAGCGATTGACCCATTTCCAGTTCGTCGTTATACCTTTCTCTTTGATTGTGGGATGACCAGACAGATTGTGGTACCTATGACGATGTCTACATGAATCCTCAAATGACGGTAGCGTTTGATGTTTGTCTTAAATGTTGTATTGTCGTACTCATAACGGTTTGTTCTCTGGTTGATCTGGCTTCTGCCAAGTCAATGAGTACAGTACTTGCTTTGTGACTTTCTTGTTGTTTTTTCATATTCATCTATACATAAACATGTATATGTTGTACTTATATGGCCCATTAATGCTGTCTTGTGTGTTCGTGTATAGATTATAACCAGACGAAGATATCTTTATTTACACAGTCCCGTTTTATTGGGATGATAATAGGGTAAGAGTGAAGTTTGGTGCACTCTAGATCCTGATTGAAATCCCCTATGGTCCTATTTTCAACCCTTTTGGGTTTGTGATGTCATATCTTGCATTTTATTGTATCCCAGCTTTCACAGTGAAGTAGGGGCTTTAGAGGAATCACGTTGTCCGTAATTTCCTGTCGCGTCACGTAACACATTTTTTGTACCGTCCAGTCGCGTCGCGTAACATATTTTCATAACTTGCACACCTCAAACAGTTTTGAATGAGTTGTTCCCAAACTTCATATACATACATCAACTGATGACCCTAAGTACCTCTACATCACCCATTGTTGATTGCCAAATTTATAACAGAATAAAGGCCCTTTCTTTGACTTAAAATGTAAGCGGGGGTATTCATCCCCTTCAGTGATAGTTCTAGTTCATCTTCGTAATTATTGTTTGTTTCTGTGCGTATTTTTGGTTGACTGTGGTCCCTGAATGTTACATTTCGTGTTCGACTTTTATATCAACTTTAACTAACACGGCGCTTTCCGACTGACTTTAAAATGAAATAAGATTTGTTTTTCCTTGGTCGAAAGATTTCGAACTTTTGGATAACCGAACCTACCGATAACTAAACGCTTCCGCCCTTTTGAACGAATTCAATTTGCGCAAATTGCATTTGAATCTATGGTTTGTTTAAGCAAACTCACCATTAGACGAATAGCCTGTTAACCCCATAAGTGCGTCCGCTGTATGGAAAAAAAATAGAATATTATGTCAGTGCCTTTTACTATCAAGTTTATTAGGCGAGGCTTAGAAAACAAAGAATGGCAAGGCTCTGCCGAGCCATTCTTCGTTTTCGTGCCGAGCCTAACTAATAAACTTGATAGTAAAAGGCACTGACATAATATTCTATTTATCATGTATATTATCCACATTTTTTGTATGAATTACTATTATTACTTACTTTTCAGAGTGTTACGCATATCGAGGATGCCGCCATGTTGTTGTTTTTTGTTTGTTTTATGACGTCATGTAACGTTACGTGCATGACGTCAGATAACTTTAAGTACAATAAACGCCGAGGGATTCCGCATTGATTTGCTCTATTGCTCGGTGCCTAATAAAGCAAAATTTAATAGGTCACCCCTTTCATTAGGCAGAAAAGTGCATATCTGCATGATAATACTGTTTAACGTGTATAGTACTATCATAAAGCGAACGCTTGATATAAAGATATTCTATACAATGTTTAAGTTATTAGTAATCGCAATATGAATATCTTCTGAAATGTGGAAACGGTAAACATATAGACATTGTTAAGTTTGTAAACTATTATTGTTTATTTTATTCCAAATGCCCGTTGTGAATCACCATTAATTTTCAGTATGATTACTGTACGTATTAGACTTTATCCATATTTATTAAAGCTATCGTATCATATTAATCACTTGCTCATTTTACTAATGTTCGTTCTCTTTGAAGATCCACGTGAACTATTTTCTTCAACATGATTGTATATCCGCATTTTCAGAAAAAAAATCGGATATACCGGGGTTGGTACCGTCCGTCCGTCCCTACACCCCTACATCCGTCAGTCGGTTTTTCTCGTAGCTTGAACTCCTCCCTCAATAGTTGAAGGAGGGTGAAGGAGTGTATTTAAATTAGGTACTGAGGATGCGTAGGATGCCTAATTCTAAACAAAGAGTTTGGATCTAAGGGGCCAGAGGTTAATGTCAAAAGGTCAAATTCACCAAAAATGAACATAGAAACGGCGATTTGCTTCATATTTTAATCATATTTCTTATATGATATACGTAAAGATAACGCATACAATATCTTACAGGTGTTGCGATTTGATGTACGGATCCTTCTCCCCAGGGGAGGGTCGTCTGGTGTCAGTGCTCATTTGTATTGTTTCTACGTAACATAAACTGCTCCTTCATCGTTGAATCAGGTGTTCATGTTTAGAATAGTAGTTGTCAAGGATGTGTAGTCAATGCAGTTTAAAATCGTGGGTATGACCCTGGGGCCAGAGAACACGTTTAAAATGTCCAGTTCACCAAAATTAACATTAGAGCCACAGTTTTCATATGTTTAATGACTTCTTACATGCTACACATATGATATGAAAAAGGTTTAAAGATTTCATGTACGGGCCCTCCTCCCCAGGAAAGAGGACTTATTGTCATATGGGTTCAACATAATGAACATTACACTCAGAGTTTTAAAATGTGTTGTACCTTTTCTTTCCATTCTAATAGTTTTCTTTTAACCTTAACATCTTTTCCGATTCCCACCTCCCCCACCCACCCCCATCTCTACACACCATCGACTTTTGTCTTGTTAAATTTATCGTTTAAACGTATGATTATTAATCGAAAAAGGTAATGATAACTGCCAGTTTCTCAAACTCCGCAACAGTTCATACCCCTCCGACAGCAAACCGGTCTCCGGAATATCCAAAGAGGTCGCATGGGTGATTACGTGGTTACGTAACTGCTCGGGACACATGGGTGATCTCGTGGTTACGCAACTGTTTGGGACACATGGTGATCACGTGGTTACGCAACTGCTCGAGAGTTTACCAATTTCTCTCGGACATCAGACGCCCTACGGGACACGGGAATAGCCCTCTACAGTTTTTAACATTCTCCCAATTGCAACACTCTTAATTGACTTCTTGACTGTCTGCTTTACAGGTTTCTACCTAGATTATAGTTCATTTGTTACGATGTTTTTTATCATGTTGACAGTCAATCATGAAGGATTACATTGCTCATAATAGGTATGGCTTGATCATTTATTTTCCTAAACCTCCGCATCAATTCCAAAACACATTCATCATCTTCATTACCACGACCTATGTATCGATATCTGTATTATCACTATCCTTACCTACTTCGTATGTGTCGCTTTCGGCCGTTTCCAAAGGTCCACTCTCATACTCTTTTTATTCATGGATATCTATATTACCACCAACCTTGCCAACATAGTCTTCGATATCTTTCTTACTACCAACCTTGCCAACACATTCATCGATATATTTAATGCCACCAACCTTGCCAACATTACACAATTACCTTTTGATCAACGTTTTGGTCAGTGGTTTTCACAAAAAAACATTTATGTTTTGTTTCAACCTTACAAAAAGCAGACAGCCTGGATTTATTATTGTCAAACACGAAATGTAAGGCAAATGGGTCATTGTCTGACTTGAAAGTTCAGACGAATTTCATCTGAGTTTGAATTGAAACTGTAATCCAATAAGTTCGATGAGTTACAAACACACTTGGATAAACATAATAACTCAAAACACATAACATACAATAAGATGACTGGATTAGAAACTAAAATAAATTTCGAAGACGATTTCAATATCACCAATATCTGTATATACTTTTATCCATTTTCTTATATTGTCCAAACTGAAAAAAAAGGTTAAAACCTCATCACTAAAAGACCAATAGAGAGTATCAAAGGCCTTTTCAAAGTCTGCAATAAGTAATACTCCTGGTATATCATTGTTTTCAGTGTAATAGAACAAACCATAAATGGAACGTGTACTTTTACCTATATATCTTCTCGCCAAAAAGCCAGTCTGATCATCAATTATAAGCAAGGGTAGTACTTGCTTTAAACGCTGTGGAATGCATGCAGATGATAATTTATGTGTACAGTTTAATAAAGATATTGGTCTCCAGTTTTTTAAATTGTGTCTATCTTTGTCTGTCTTTGGTATACATTTTGTAATGCCCTCCTTTTGAGTGACTGATAAGTCACCTTTCAATAATCCATGGTTAATAGATCTCAAAAACTTACAAAAATTAATTCCATTGTTTAAACCACTAGAGCCGGGGCTCTTAAGACATTTTGCCTTTTTTAAACAGAATAATAGTTCATGTAATTCTATGTTGCCTTATAAATTTTGTTGTTGCTCTCTAGTTAGCTTGGGTATAGGAAAAGCTCTAAACGATTTATTTAAATTGATATTTTTGCTGGTTTGTGCGAATACAAGTAGTGATAAAATTCTAGCTTCTTTTAATATAAAATCGTTGTCTTTTAAAATATATCCGTCCTTTTAAAAGAGGGCAGGTATACATTTACTTACAAAATTCCTGTTTTCTAAATTATAAAAATGTTTAGTTACATTCTCTCCTTCATCTAGCCATTTGGCTTTTGACCTTATCTTAAGTCCATCGATTTTGTTTTGTCTCAATTCAAACACACGTTTACTTTTGCTTTCTATGCTTATTAAATCAATATCTAATTTTTCTCCAGTATCTCTATTTCTTGTAATATTTTTGCTACAATTTTATCTTGAATCTTTTTAAGAAATGGCGAGTATGATATTGTTTTCCTCTGATCTTCATCAATAATGTTTCAAGAAAGAGTTGGTCATCCAGGTCCAATATTAAATCTTGACAAGGAATGTCTTTAATTTATAAATTTATATTTTGATTTTGTGATGCATATTGATTTTTTTTGTATTCTCGATCACATTTTTAATTTCATCTACATAAGTATTGTCTTTAAGGAGCGAGTTGTTAAATTTCCAGTAAGGTCTCCCCTTTTTAAACTGTCCAAATACAAATGATATAGTTTTTATTCAAAATATATTTCTTTCCAGCAGTCAATCAAGCTACCTTTATCGATAATTGTTTTAACGCTTTCTCTAGTTTTTGGATTATTTTTATCAACATAGTTATGAGTATCGATTTGAGGATGTAAAACCAAATTAAAATCTCCTAGTAGAACGGGTTCATCTCCATATATATCGATATCTTGCTTAATGTCTATATAGAAATATTGTGTATCTTTATTTGGACAAATATATTTATTTAAGTCATCCTTTTTCCATTAATTGAAACATCTAAACTATATTATTATAAAATCAGCTTGTTACCATCTGTATCCCATTCTTGTTTATGTAAATTGTATTCAAAACTGTTATTAAATAAATTGCAACCCTTCTAGATTGACTATTAAAATTATTAAAGAAACATTCATGTCCCCATTCTACACGTATACAACTTTCATCTTTAATTACGGAATGTGTATCCTGTAGGAAATATATATTTTCATTTTTTAACAGCATTATAAATTTGAACTATTTGGCCGTTGGAAATAAAAACTTGACATGTATTTCTTACGTAAATCATTATACAATCGACAATGTAAAACATAATGGTACTCGTCTTCGAGTATGTTACAATGTCTACATCGTCTTTCGTCTATATGAACTCTATTTCTGGACCATTTCGACTCTCTAATCTATGAGACGATACACGACGTTTTGAAAATGATTGACGTGTGCATTTACTATTAACAATATTTAAGGTATTAACTCAAAAATTGAAATTTTTCTGTAAAACAACACTTTGGATGAATCAGTTAATCTTGTATTCCATTCTTGTATAAAAAGTATATGCACGAGTTCTTCCGCGTAATAATATTGCGCGACTTTAGGAACGCAATATTTATATTTGGAAAAACAAGTACATATATCCCAATACAAATCTAATAACCTATATACTGCATATACAGTTTTAATAAAAAGGGGAAAAAAATAGAATAGTTAGAACAAAACAGTAGTAAAACATTTATTTGGAACAAACATACTGCCGTATCATCGTGGGATTTTTTTTACAATGAAACAAAAATACTATAATGTGTATATCACATGACAAACAAAATTACACTTTATAGTTTGTGAACCTCGTTTGTATTATTTAACTAGCCGTGTGATATGTAATAAGGAATGAAGCGAATTTATAAATACACTTACCTCGTGTTTGAACCATTGTTTCAGTTATTATGCATGACTGTATTTTGTTGCATTAGACGAAGTAATCGAAACGTGTATCTATACAGTACCGATACTATTTATATATCGCGTTGCAGTCAATTCTTGACATTAAATTCAACAGAGGGTTTATCGAATTTGTCACTCCCAAATCCTGTCAATAAAGCCAGGTATTGACCGTAAGAATGAAACCCTAAGTCGACACCTTATACTCAAAGCAGAGGTTGCGTTGGGTGCTTTATATTATTAAATATGGATTGTGTAGCTTTAAGATACTAGTACTCGGCTGTATAATAATTGGCAGTTAATATGCATATCCTACAAGTCTAAAGTCGACATTGATATAGGAGTATTCCGAACATTCTAAAACAACAAAGGAAAACATTGGAGCAATTGAAGTTAAAAATAATAATTAGAATGGCGTATGTATTTGTTTGTTTGTGATAACAGTGTGCATGGATACGCCTGATGTCACCAAAGAGTATGATGTATTTCACAAAGTAAAAGTAATTGTACACGCTTCGATTATTTCAATGCGCAACATAAGCAGGGGGTACTCTAGTACCGGTGTAATTCCCTTGTGGTTCAGTTTACTTTTTTTAATAGGTGCACCTTGACCCCGATCGTACACATAGTTCAGTGTGACTTCGATCATATCAAGGCGATACATCGATTGATTGCACGTTTGTAATGTTTAACAGTTTACTCTTAAGTATAATTGCTTTAAATTGGTGTTTTGTACACATACAATCGATTTAAGCAAACTAGTACGCTGGATGATCAACTTATGGTTCCAAGTCCTATCTACACCACTCTTCATGTTGTGTATTGCCCTGATCATTGACTATTTAATTTACTCATTTTATTTGTGGTACCGTGCGGACCCGCGTAGTCATTGTGTGTGGGTGCTGTGGTTTATATACAGGGTGACTATACCACATGAACTATGACGTCATTATTGCTAATTCTTGAAGAAAAAAAAGTGTAAACATTCACCCACATTGAAAGCTTCAGAGTTGAAAGCTTCAGAGTGCGATAAGATTTTTTATTTCTGAACCATTTTCTACCATAGAAAGCGCATTCGAACGCAAAAGATGTACGTTACCCTCAACTGATATTATTTTTTGGTGAAAAATGGTACTTTTGGAAAACACTTTGGAAATCTTCTGGAAATGCACCAGAACAAATTGCTAATCCTTGAAGCGTACTTTAATTTTGCACATATTTCCATGCAAATACCCCGTTTTTATCACGAAAACTTCCACAATATTATTTCACATCAGGTAAGCGAAAGGGTTTTGTGTCAAAGAACCAGTTCGCAAGAATTAAAGCATTTTTAAATTATGCTACTCCGTGAAGACGATTATTTTATGCTAAACCGTGAATCCTTTGTGTTGTCAGTTATCTAAAACTTTTTAAAATCTATGTTTTATCGCTATTTTGTCCGTCGTCAGACTTCGTCCGTCGCTATTGTCTTCCTTCTTCATCGTAAACATTTAAACAACATCTCTGAAACCACTGGGCGAAATTGCATAAGACTTCACAGGAACGATTTCTGGGTGGTTATCTCTCAATGTTATTCAAAATCTGACAATCAACCCAGAACTCGGGTTGTCATGCCAACAGAAGAAAAATATAGGAAGTAGGGATATAGTCCTGCAGTTTTTTATTCCAGGAAAGTCCATTATAAACCCTTACTAAACACAGGGCTTTATATATGACGGGAATATGACACGGCAGTACAAACGCTGTCACTTGTCGTTCAGGTAAGTTTATCGATTATACGCTGCATTTATCTATTTTTAATACGCTTATCGTGGCGGTATGTGAGAGGCCTTGATGTACGGCAAACCCATCTACATTGCAAACAGACATTATATATCCTCGTTTTACTGATTTTTTTTATATTTTACATTGCCAGAAAGCCAAATAAATAACCTTTGTAATAGTGTAATTTTATTCCAAATAACGGTTAAATAAATAGGTAAAATCTCGAGTTGGAACGGAAATGTATAGAATGTTTTACTTTCTTAAAGCGTTTACGCACATCACCATGTGTTTATTGTTTTGATCATGAAACATTTATTGTTTAATAAATATTTAAATAAGACGCATGGTTAGAAATCTAATGGTGTAATTTTATTGCAAATTACGGTTAAATAAATAGGTAAAATCTCAAGTTGGAGAGAAAATATATCGCATTTTTTCTTTTCTTAATGCGTTTACGCAGATCACCGTGTGTTTATTGTTTTGGTTACACGTATTTTTTAATGAATATTTACATAAGATGCATGGTTAGAAAGCCAAATAAATAACCTTTCTATTGATTAAAGTTATTTCGAACAATTTCTTCAAAGGTTAAATGAACGAGGAGAATCTCGAGTCGGTAAACAAAATAAAATCTTTGCCGTAATCATCAAGCGGTTCTTTTTTTCAGTCTAGATAATCTTTGTGAGGATAATAATACATTGAAATGATTTATTAAGTGAGCAAAATTAAATTATAATTTTTAACTTTTCTATAGATGTTTGTTAACAACAACTCGTAAAACCTCGACTTCATTGTGTGAGCAATTAAGAATCGTGTGATTAATGTATTCTATTGGCATATTGATTGAGTAATTAACAAACACACAGGTATCAATAATATAAAGTAAGACCGGCAAACGTGGTAATGATAATTCGAACAACACATTATTAGTGTTTGTTTGTTTTCTTCTCGGTTTTAATGTCGGCTGATTTAGTCTTGTAACCAGCTAAAATGGTTGACAAAATCTAATTGCAATGATTATAACATGCTTAAGGTACTGTGTAAGTGAGAAAAAAGAGTGTACCCTTCCATAAACTATACATGTTGATCCAAGATATTTTTTTTTCTTTAAAATGGCGAAGTTAAAAAAATAATTTTTATAACATCAAAATCATAATCCACTTAAAAACTACCCTAAACACAATTTCAATATGTATGTTATAAAATATATATGCTAATCCACGAGAAAAAAAACACGTTCAAAATGCCAAGCTAAACAAATAAAATTTGTTGAATTCAGTCATAACCTACTTAAAAGCTACACCATACACAAATTGCATAAGTTGTGTATGATAAACAAAGATCGACAAACATATAAAAAGCGGGAGAGGCGTATACAACAAACAAACAAGAAACTGCACGAACGTTCGCAATCTTTTTTTCATCGCAATTTCACACATCCTGGTTTGAGAACAAAACACTAAAAAAAGCAATTAAAAACTTTCTAAAACACAAACAACCCACGCATTGATCGTAAAAATGATACTTACAATTTGCCGGAGACCGATCCCTTTCTATTATCATCCCAGCTAAACATAATAATGCTGAAGCGACCTTCTAAGTCCATCCCTCAAAAAACATTGCCGCTAGGGCGGTGCGTATTTTCAGACCTAATAACAAAGCGATTTTAGACGAGAAGATATTTTAATATATTTGTAAAGATTTTTCTAAATAGCCGTAAAGGAAACGGCTAGAACAAATTTGGTAGAGGGACACAAACACGCCATTTATATAAAATTATTTAAATATTTGACTAGTGGCTTTACACGAACGAATTTTTAAGAAGTGTTTTCTATATAGCCATTTAGGAAAATAGCCATTAGGAAAAATAAGGGAAAACAAGCCTCGTCCCTGGCGGTCATAGTTTTTAGTGAATCAACCCAGTTTGAAAAATATTGGTAAATGGTTACCAAATCACCAATTCTATCAAATTACGTTGACATCTGGCAATTGGTTTTAGACGAAAAGATATTTAAAGTTTTCTATAATAATATAGCCATATATGGAAATAACCACAGACGTATTAATATTATCTGGGTGTCTATTATCCAATAGTGCGATTACATGCCCTCGTGGGCCTCTGGTTTTAAAAGTTTACAGAAGTAAAAGGGCAAACTATAGGTAAGGCAAATTTTAAATATTTAGGAGAAAGTGAATTTAAAAATTAATGTTCGCTTCGCACTGTGTGTGTGGCTCGATCGAATTAATTCACTTACTTTTAAAAATAAAAATTAAATAACTTGTTTTCTTAAATAAAATGATTAAAAATATTGTTAGTCCATTTTCAGGGGTTTTCAAGTATTGTTTTTTTTCTGTGTGTTTTTTAAAACTACTTATTTTCACATTATCAGAATATCAAGCGAGGGTAGCGTGCATTATTGTATTAGTTTGTAATCTTGATCATCTTCGACGCTTGCTTGTAGACCGGTTGTGTAGAAACAAATTTGAAACTAGCCGGGAACCACGTGACCATACTTTGTTTATTATCTTTTTAAAGTATTTCTGACCATTTAGTTCGTGGATATAATGATGAAGTTTCTATCTTTGTTTATATATAAATGTATTGTCTTTTTGACTTTCTGTGTATCTTGGATAGGAGGTGTCTCAGTCAATCAGAAATGTTACCAGTGTATCGGCAAAAATCAAACTTTGTTCAGGAGGACTGTTCTAGACGTTTGTCTTGAAAACAAGCAAGCGTCGCAGATGATCCAGACTAATTAGCTTGACAACAATAATGTCACAGGATAATCCTTATTCGTGTCAAATTTCTAATTTAAATACAGGCAATACATTGTACAGTAATCAAAGAAAATACTCCTTTGAAACAAATAACGAATCATAATGATTACGAAAAACAAAATACTATATTTAGGTTGATTGACACATTTAAATGTAAATTAAGAAACAGACTATTCAATGCTACATGTCCGTTTCTGTTCCAATGATAAACACTTATTAAGGTTAAAATGTTTAAGTTTGACTATATTAAAAGTAGCTGAACAATTCCAATTTAGTCAAATAGATTTAACGCTATCTTTCAGAATAACGCATATGAATATAACAAAATTGTCCATCTTTCTAAAAGAAGATATGAAAAGAAGTAACGTTAAATTTCGGAAATTGTTGTCTAGTCCATTAAAATTCTTCATTAAAATGCTTTGTTTCTTGCATAGGATTTGAATGAAGATGTAGATAATTAACAACAAAAAAAGTCTTCACGATTTAGCATAGAAAAAATCGACTTCACGGATTAGCATAATTTGAAAATTCATTAAATCCGGCGATCTGGTTCTTTAACCAAAAACCCTTTCGCCAACCTGATGTGAAATAATCATGGGGAAGTTTTCGTGATATAAACAGGGTATATGCATGGATTTTTTTCATAATATGTGCACAATTAAATTACGCTTCAAGGATTAGCAAATTCTTTCTGGTGCATTTTCAGAAGTTTTCCAAAGTGTTTGTGAAAAGTACCAACTTTCACAAAAAAAGAATATCAGTCGAGGATAGCGTACATTTTTTGCGTTCGAATGCTCTTTCTTTGGTAGATAATGGTTAAGAAATAAAAATCTTATCGCACTCTGAAGCTTTCTATGTTGGCGAATGTTTACAATTAATTTTTTTCTTCAAGAATTAGCAATAATGACGTCATAGGTCATGGTATAGTCACCCTGTATATAGGATCATTACTGGTTGGCCGCGATCTGTGAATGCGTCACTTCCTGTTCTATTTTGTCTTCGTCTGTTTATGATTGTTCTTTGCACTAGTAGCCAATGTACACATATATGTACATTTCAATCTAAGCTTAGCGTTACTTTAGTGCTTTCATGGAGAGTTTACTAAAACCAGTCTTTACGATTAAGAGTGTGACCTATATAACGCTATCGATAAAACATATGGCAAACACTAAGTCGGATAGACGCTATGAAGAGATATCTTCCCCATTAAGAAACCGCGGTCGGTCGCTACACTCCCTCCCGTTCGGGGTTTCTTAATGGTGAAGATTTCTCTTCATAGCCTCTAGCCTATACTTTGTCGTTTCAGAGTAAATGCTTGGATATACTTCAGTTTTAGTACATAATTAACCATACAAAACGAACAGAACATACATGTATACAGTGTACTTACAGATTAATTTTCTAGTATACAAAATGTGTCTGTTAATATTGTTTATATAGACTTCTGTTAAATGTACATGTGTACATGTTGTGCACGAATATCAGTAATTCACGAATCGCTTGCCATTTCTCGTTTTATTTCAGACTGTGGTGCAAACGACAATTTTGGAGCATCTAAACCTCAAGACGAGAACGATGATGTGGGCACTAATACTGGTATGTTACTCAGCAGCATTATTTCGTCTTTGTTGTATCCATGGTAACAAAATCAGAGTACGGAAAGGGAAATTTGGAAATTGTCGAACATAATCATTATAAGAACGACTGCAGTCTCGGTTTGATTGCGACTGCTTATGAAAGGTAATGAAAACTGCTTGCAACCAGTCATGCCATTTAGCCCCGGTTTGAGCAGAAGTCAATATTTAAAACAAACGCGGTCAACTGGTTGGTCCTTTTCGGACCTTTTTTCTCCGCACAATCAAAGACTGGAACAGACTGTTGCCAGACATAGACTCTGTTGGTTTGTTTGAGACCTTTAAGAACCAACTGGACAAACGCGGTTTCCGATTTCCGAAAGTAATAGTCTCATTTCGGTTTATTGAGTCCTTCAAGATTTCTATAGTCTTGCACAAGCTACCGACCCTATTTTTAAATTGCATTACTCTTTGTAGAGGTGTCTTTGTAATTTCATGTTCACCAGCTCATGGCTAAAGTCGGGTATTAAAACAATCAATTTGACGCAGGACATGATGTACTTTTAATATAGACATCGAGTACAGCACATCGTACCTGCACACAAGTAGCATTATCATATAGGGAAATAATGTTTTCCTTTCTCGGAGTTCGAAAACACATTCTAAGCATTGCACCATAGGGACGTCTTGAGGACATGGTATGTTTAGTAACAGTATGATGTAACATAATATATTATATATATCATTTTAAATACGTAGTTTTCATTGGGTAAAAGGCTCTCACGTGAAAGTTATTAGTATGAACTACTGACTTTAGAACGTTTCCTATCCGGTTCAATCTGGTTTTGCGATATTTTGTGGTATGTGGACCATCCCATTTTTCCTGAGTAAAATTAGAATCAGTAAATATACTCCATCATGTCGCACATGTAAATTAGTCATTTAGCGAGGCATACTAAAATAGCTGGTCAATACATTTAAATAAATATCTACTCAAAAGTACACCTAGAAACACTTACTGACAAATTAGTCATACCACTTTTAAATTATTATACATGTAAATCTGCTTGGGTGCTATATGCATTACTCGATGTCTACAAGACAAACTGACATGTTTTTGTGAGCGTTTGCTAGGTTTCTAAGGTTATTAAGTCTCAGCGAGGGTTTCCAAATAGCCAGTTCTGCAAATCATGTGGACTATTGTAAGCTCGCGTTTGTTTTTGATTTTTTGTGGGTTTTTTTGTGATATTTTTTGTTTGTTTGTTGTTGTTGTTGTTGTTGTTTTAATATATATGATGGTATACTGAGCAAAATAAATTCAGCACATAAAATGCATGTCAGTTCCACAGACAAGATACGAAGTCGTGTATGTTCGATGTGAATGGTAAAGTGACAAATATATGACAATTAATAATTTAACAAAGTCGTTTGTAAACAATGTCGGTGATACAAATAAAGCAAGTGACTTAGTATGTCTATAGTGTGAAAGTAATATGTGTATGCATATCACACAGCTATCGCCATTTAATGCTGTTAAACTATATGTCAATTGTATTTAAAATTTGCTCAAGGACCATGTGTGTCCTGTTGGAAATATGTGTACACAGTTTATACGATTAATTTGGTAATGACCTTGAACCCAGTTAACATATGATGAGTAAATAATCTTCCTATTTTTCACCTAAATACCAACAAATATTTCTTCTTTTTTTAAAAATAACAACTATCGCCTATTCTGTTACTAGTATTTAATTGTTGTCCTCCAGATTTTGCATATATAATGGGTGACGAAAACCAAAATATCGTTGACTGCTGCGGAGTGACACAGAAGTGGACAGCAAATTTTGATAATGTAGCTGGTACAACAAGAGAAATATGGTTTCAAATTTGGAGACCAAACGCTGGTACTTTCACTTTGGTTGGTGAAAACTCGTATACAGTTTGTAAGTAAATTAACATTATTAGCGTCATCTTTTAAGCAGAGAGGACATTGTGTGTGTTTGTGTGATATTGTCACATATTATATAGTAAACAGACCGTTAGATATATAGATTGAGAAAAAACATTTATACAGTGCTACAGTTTATAAAAACACATGCGCTTTCGGCTTACGCCTTTATCAGGGGTACACAAACACGAAAAGAACAAATACGAAACAAAAAACACTAAAATACACGGCAGTTTAAATAAAACTCTTTAAAAAACAACTTTGGTTTGGCAGTGTTGCACGGACTGGTTACTTTGAATAGACACTCTGGAGCCAAATGTGATACTAAGAAAAGAACATATTTTGTTGGATGAGGGTAAAACTGTACGCTGACATTTAGTTATGAAGAGAGAGTGAAGATGTGAATAACACAAACCCTACCTCAAAACCTAAAACCTAAATTCGATACTACAGGATACAGTATAAAGCAACTCCAAAGCTAATAAAAACAATGAATAAGGCTAAAAAAAAGTCAAATAAAATAAATGGAGATATTTTAATCAATGGAAGTAACAAAAGTACTAATATTAGAACATTGCTGGTTGGATGAAGGTAAAATTGTACGCTGACATGTATGATTAGTTATGAAGAGAGAACGTGTGAATGAATAACCCTACCTCAATACATATAGAGAACAATGTAATTACTGTTGATCTCTACTCCAAACCCACGGACACACACCAGTACCTTCTGCCCAACAGTTGCCACCCTAAACACTGTTGCAAGAATATACCGTTCAGTCTTGCATTTCGTATTAGACGAATATGTTGAAACACCAATACATTCGAAAACAGAGCAAGCGAACTTTCGGAGCACCTTACACGGCGAGGTTACTGCAAGACAGACATTGTCAATGCAATAGACAAAGCACGGAACCTCAACAGAAAAGAACTCCTTAAATACCAGTCGAAGACAAACAGTTCAGAGTAAACTTTACCTTTCGTGCTTACATACCATCCTGACCTTCCCAATGTGAAACAGATTATTAATAAACACTTGTCACACATAGAGGAGTCAGAACGTCTGAACAAAATGCTGCCTAGAAAACCCATTATTGCGTACAGGAGACCTTAAAGTCTCCGCGACATCCTTGTTGCAGCCAAGTTAAAACTCGACTCCAATACTCAGACCACAGGACGGTCAGGCCCTTGCCATACATCGAGATGTCAGACTTGTAAACACATGTATTCCTCAAACCATTTCTTATCTTCACTTGGTGCCAAAAACACAATCAAAAGTGTCACAAACTGCAAATCCGCAAACGTCATCTACTTAATGACGTGCTTGATTTGCAAAAAAACAGTATGTCGGTGAAACGAAGAAGGCGCTGAACCTCCGATTCAACCTACATCGCTCCGATTGTAAATTACGTAAGTTTACTAGGTCGCCAGCGGCCGAACACTTTTGTTCAGAAGGCCACACGTTCAACGACTTGTTTCTGACATGCACTGAACACAATCCAAATTGGACCGACGCAGAACGTAAATTGCATGAAACGTACTGGATAAGATGCTTAAACACAAAACATTCAGTAGGAATCAACAAAGGGGACTAGATACATCTTAAGAATATATAAATGTATACACACATACTCTGGGTTTTATTACTTCCCTTGATCCAATTTTCTTCATTTATATTTTTTTAGCCTTATTTATAGTTAGCTTTTTACTATATTCTGCAGTATCGATTCAATGTCTTAGGTATTGAAGTAAGGTTATCCATTCACACACTCTCTCTTCATAACTAATCATAAATGTCAGCGTACAATTTTACCTTCATCCAACCAGCAATGTTCTATTATTAGTACTTTTGTTACTTCCATTGATTAAAATATCTCCATTTATTTTATTAGACTTTTTTTTAGCCTTATTCATTGTTTTATTAGCTTTGGATTTGCTTTATACTGTATCCTGCAGTATCGATTTTAGGTTTTATGTTTTGAGGTAGGGTTTATGTTATCTTTTTCACATCTTCACTCTCTCTTCATAACTAAATGTCAGCGTACAGTTTTACCCTCATTCAACCAGATATGTTCTTTTATTAGTATCACATTTGGCTCCAGAGTGTCTTTTCAAAGTAACTAGTCCTTGCAACACTGCCAAACGATAAGTTTTTTTTTTAAAAGAGTTTTATTTAAACTGCCGTGTATTTTAGTGTTTTTTTGTTTCGTATTTGTTCTTTTCGTGTTTGTGTACACCTGATGAAATCGTAAGCCGAAAGCGCTTGGGTTTTTATAAACTGTAGCACTGTATAAATGTTTTTTTCCCCATCTATTAATTTATTCAAACATTTTCGTATCCCCTCAGAGATCCAGTGCTTTTTGAAAGGTATTTTGTAGATGTATGTATTTTCTCACCCATATACATATATATATATATGGGGAAAAAACATTTATACATTGCTACAGTTTATAAAAACCCAAATAAATATATATAAATAACGGCATCTTTCGAAATTTGGGATCTCAGAGATTCACGTTCACAAAGCAGAATTATATATAGGGAGAAATATTTGCGAACAATCAAGGACAGACTGCCATCGGACGGACTACGGCAGGGCGCCTAGCTATGAAGAGAGATACAGAAATCAAACGTATGCATTCACTTCCTAAAAAGGATAGCTGCAACACAGGCTGACATACTGTATCAATACATCATAACACACTCGTCTGGAGGCACAATTAACATATACACGCATACAAATATACAATTATAGCTTATATGGGTGGGGTCACATTGAAGGATTCAACCACCCACATGCTATCTTAAGACAGTGACAATGATACGGTGAATTCAGTCAATGGTATATATTAAAGGGAGCTAATTGGAACTCACAACGGCAACTTTCGAAATTTGGGATCTCAGAGATTCACGTTCACAAAGCAGAATTATACATGTATATAGGGAGAAATATTTGCGAACATCCAAGGACAGACAACCATCGGACGAGCTATGTCAGTGCGCCTAGCCATCACGAGAGACACAGAAATCAAACGTATGCATTCACTTCATAAAAAGGATAGCTGCAACACACCTGACATACTGTATCACTACATTATCACATGCGAGGCATAAATGTCACTATTTAGTACATAGAAGATTTTGATATTGACAATTTAATAATATCACATAGATAATTAAGAATTACTAGCATTAAATGGAAATGGATAATTGACTATCATTTAAATGAATAGTAAATTAATTATAACATAGATGATTTAAATGACTAGCATTACATGGAAATGGACAACTGACTTCCACTACTGTACAAATACACTCTATTTAGGCGTCAATTGATTTTTGACAGCTACCTACTACACAGTTAATAGTATGTTATTTGATACTATAGATTTTAGTCTTGTTTTAGATTTTCTGATTTACATATATACATAGTTTATATTACTACCATATCATCCCTTATTTGTAAATAGTTTTATCTTGATACATTTACATTAATTTTCAATTACTACTTCATTTCTTCATCTTTCATCAGTTTTTGCACACAATATGACCTATTTATGTGTCGACGTGCATTAAAACACCATTCATTCATTCATTCATTCATTCATTCATTCATTCATTCATTCATTCATTCATTCATTCATTCATTCATTCATTCATTCCATGTGCATCACGGAGCTTCGGTATGTTCAAAGAATCTTCAAAATCTTGACATTCTGTTAGCCGGGAGGTAACGGCACAGAAAATAGTGCACTGTTGCTATGTAAACAATATGGCCGCTTATCACACGTGTTGATGTATAATTTGCGTTGAGTATTTGTTTTTTACAATGCGGATGAAGGTTTTATCACTGCTTTCATGTAAATAAACTATTGACGGAGCAATCGGCTAAATAACATTGCAACATTTGGATGATAACTTTGATTTTGAATGCAAATTTGTTTTGGCGGTTTTGGCGGGAATCTAAGGCGTGATGACGTAACCAATATGGAAACCTGCGTATTACATTCGAGTAATGCTGCGAAGCAGTATACGAGATGTTGCGAATGTGATTCTGTGCCAATATACTACGTACGTCATACGCATGACGTCGTCGTCGCACCTACTTGTTTAAACATACTAGCCTACTTTACTGTGCTTTCATATGTGTTGACCTTTCTTACGAAGATATATAAAATGGATCATTACTATAGTAAGTGTTATGGAAGCTTGATTCACCTCTTGTGGATATGCCATATCTCCAGGATCACATTCGAGGCTAAAACCTCTCGTGACATCATGCAGATATGAATTGTCCACGGGCGGTATTTCAAAACACTTGCTCTATTGTTCGGGGCGCTTGTTTCAGCCAAAGTTTTTTTCTGCAGTAGCTTGAGAAATTTAAATAATACGTATAGGCGGGGACCCAAGCCTGAAAAAAACGAAAACGTTTACCCGGAAAGTTATACTCCTGATTTTTTAAATATTAACAGATGGGGGTCTTGTACATATGAAACCACTGTATGGACTTCTGGCATACTTTGCATTTCGTAACAGCATGGCGATTTCTACGGTAACCCATTCGTACCAAGCCAATATATGAAAATCGCTGAACAAACCTTCAAAGGAAAATAAAGAAATTTGCACACGTCCTTTTAGGCAAATACAGTTCCATTATTTGTAACCTATATGTGTATATTAAATATCAAACTACAGAATCAAGACCTGATTATGTTACACTTTACTAATTTTAACAAGAGTTATAGACCTTTTATGAATTTTGTTTTGTCCTGTGCCAGGGATAATGCGAATTTCTTGTGTTCACAATAACTGCAGTAAACGGTTTCCGATTTCCACTAAATGTTGTATGGTGTACGGCCTTATACCTACAAGGCCTTTGACAAGTTCAATACTGAGTAAAACTGACACATGCTTTAAAGAGTTATTACCCTTGGTTATTGAAAGAATAGGCACATTTTAGCTTGAGTACACACATTACTTTAGAAAACGGATTCCTATCCTCACATTATTTAGTGTGAGACTTTATATGAATATGAACTTTGACAAGATGACAATGAGCAGAATTGACACCTGTCTTACTGAGTTATTGCCCTTGATTATTGCAAAAATGCAAATTTCAGCTTTCGTACACAATACATTAAATACATTGGTTTCGATTTTCACACAGTTTGGCGTGTAACTTTATATCAAACGGATTTCAGACAGGTTAAACGAGTATCAAGTTATTGCTCTAAATTGTCGAAAAATTCAATCGTCTGATTGTTTCCTACTTTCCTTTGAAATATCATCAATTACTGTGTAATATTCTAATTGAACAAAGAGGATATCGTCCTCTGACTAAGGAGCGTGATTGTTTTCACGATGATTGTAATAAATAGCATTTGATTTTCCATGCTTTTTGGGTAAATATTATTAAGGTCTCGGTTTTGTTTGACAATGAGAACAAGTGAGGAGTGGTTTACAAAGTTATCGCCCTCGCTGTTTGCAAATATTTAAATTTCAGACTGAGTGCACGGCAACTACAGTAAATGATTCGTGATTCTCACTAATATTTAGTTGAAGGGTTTTGGACAATTACACTATGTGGACTTGTCACGTAGTTGTTTTCGAAGCATTCATATTCATATAAGATAATATTGTTTACACATATGGAACTAGTTAAGTATGCCACTACTGTTTATAGACAAATTGTTGGAATCCCAAATGAGAATGAAATGTGCAACTCTTGTTGCAGATTTGTTTTTGTTATGTTAGAGGTTTCATTTTTAGTCTTTTAACAGATACGCTTAGGCAGATGTAATTGAAGCCTTTTATTATACCTTTGTATATGGATGATATTTTGGACAATTACAACCCTTTCTTTTCTTTACTACATATACTTTCTTTCCAAAGAACTTCACTTCAAAAAAGCTAATATTTCTCATAGTTGCTATATCTTCTTTACTCGATTTACATCTCGCGATTGAAACTGAGAAATAATAAGCCAACTCTATGACAAGAGAGATCATTTCAATTTTGACACTGTTAAGGGCACGACTAGACAATATTAAAGACAACCATCGAACGTTACCGTCCTTTCAGGATTTAGGTAGACGTCATCATAGGTCCACAATCTTTCCGGCGATCGCACAATCAAGTGGAAAGCAAAGCGGTGAACTGTAAATGGGTCAACCACTAAACATGCAGTGGTTGCAAAATAATAAGGTGACAACCTCCTTTGATAAGCCTTTTAACAGTGATCATTACCCAATCTTTACCAGGATCACCATGTGACTCTGTCAACGTCTTAGAAAATAGTCTGCGATAACGTCATAATTTGTCACATAACCATAGCTAAAATATCAAAATGGTTATCAGAAATCATCTCCGCGACCTGACACCATTAATGCCATGGGGTGGTGCTGAGTGGTAAACAATCGAACGGAACTCCGCTTACTTTTGACATTTTTGATGAATTTAGGTTAGTATTTTAATTTTAGGTAGGCTGTTTAGAGCTATGAAATTTTAGAAAGTGATGGTAAGAACAAACGATATAATGAAACCCTATGGAAAACGCAATGGTAGAGTCCATTTTGATTGTTTTAATGGCGGAGTGATATGCCAAAGAATACATTTTATTCTACCGCAGTATAATGCTGAGCAAACATTAGTGTTTATTCACTAACATAAATATTGAATAAGAGCAATAAGCTTATATTTGAAAAGGTTTGCGTGACGTTTACTGCATTCGTTTTCAAGAAAGTAATAACGACCAAACTATTAATCCAAAAGTTAGCGTAAGCTTTAGCACAATATTGTGTTACGTGATCTACAGCGGCAGTAAGACAGGACGTTATACCTTTGGAGATGTCTGTAGTGGTGCAGACACTAGAAATAGGAAGAAAGTGTGCTTTATTAGGCTGTTTTTGTAAATTAGGAATACCGTAAATAGTTGGAAGTTTGTTTTGCTTTTCATCTACTCCAGCTTTAATAGTGCTTCATTGAGTTTTATATCCGGACAAACCTTTGCGAAGGTTTATTATCATAATCCTGATTTACTTAAAGTACTGTCAGAACACTTCTGCTATCAGGTCTGTCACAACGTGAATACTGTGGTGACTATATGTACAGACTTTTTAAGATTATTGGTCATTATCACATTCATACAATCTGTGTTAAACTTGTTAACAAACATAACAAAATAGGATATGACCCTATCATTATGCAATGCACTACATGTTTAGATGTTGACCCATTTACAGTTCGCCACAATGCTTTACAATTAATGTTGCGATGACCCGACTGATTTTGAACCCTATGATAACTTCTACTCACAGGAATTTATTACGATATATAATATAGAAGGCTAGACATAATATAGTTATAGTATATGTATATAGTAAAGGGCCTTCTTCTGCTCTCTATCTCTATCCTTCAATACTATATATCGTAATGAATGCATGTGCTTCTACCTAAATAGGCCTAATGTTTGATTTAATATTGTCTGATCGTCATCATTCATTTTTTTGTCCTGGCTTCTGACAAGTATTTGCTTTGTGGCTTTCTGGGAACTTCTATTCATATGTACATGATCATTTTGTGTTATACTTATATTGCCTACTAATTGCTATTCATACTTCCTAGTTTGTAAGGGGTTATAGCCTGGCTGGTCGAATTTTATTGGAATGAAAATAGGGTAAGAGTGAGGTATGGTGCACTCTAGAACCTGGTTTAACCCCAGCAGCCTTTATGTCACTGACCATTCCAAGGAGGTACCCATATTGTCACTGACCATTCCAAGGAGGTACCCATATTTCAACCGTTTGAGTTTGCCATTTCGCATACTTTGCTCTTTTCTATCCTTGTGATTGGTGTTTGTTTCAAATACGTGTGTTTGGTTGACTGACTGTGTTCTGTGTATGTTATATTTCCTTCTCGACTTTTATACCATAATTTGTTTCTGACTCGAAATAGGATATGGATCACATTTAGTGATACTTATAGTTTTAAACTGTAAACATGATTCTATTACACTATTTAATACATTGCGTCCCATGGATCAAGGCGATACAAACCGTAGGATAATATTCAAGTTCATGATGTGTTTGAAAAACGTTGACAAACTTCTTAACCAGAAGTTGCCTGTTCAATTTATCAGAACCTAGAATTGAAACTCAAGGTCACAGAAACACCAATGTTGGTTGGACAGTTAATGATCATATCTAACAAAAGTGCAAATTTCAAATAAATCATTTAGATAGTATTCAAAATGATTTGGAAAAACTCTGTCAGACGTCATACCCAAACAATGACGTCGCTCAATCGCCTTCCAACGAAACTAGTCAATAAAAACCCCGTTATTTTTCTGATAAAAACAATCAAACGTCTGTGACAAAATAGTGAACCAATTTGGAAGTTAACAATTTGATAAGACAGTAATTGCACTAACTACTATTCTATTTTCAAGGTTAATTAAAGGTCCATAACTGTATTAAGAGATCTAAAAGCTACCATCGAACGGATTCTAAATATCTGCCAGTATGTTAATGTTATTAAGACTTCACACTAAACGATATGGTTTAAACCCTACACAATTCAAGATAGTTGTTGCAATAACCATATTTTCTAAGTAAACTAAGGGCCATACCTCTATTCCAAAATGGCAAAACAATTTGATGTATCATAAATATTATTAACATATACTGGTATCCTATTTGTATATAAAATTTCCACCCAAAATGTTGTTTAATTTTCAACAAAACTTTATTAATTAACATAAACTCAACACAAAAATGTATTTTCGTAGATAATCAGGGGCCATAACTCTATTTAGAAAAGGCAAAGGTACACATTGATCGTAAGGAAGTGATGTTTGTTTGATATAAGGCTTCACAGCAATTTTAGTTAAAATCCAAAATAAGATAAAGAAACCTTGCACCTAAGCTTTACCCAAAATGTGCATTTTTGTTAAGTAACTCAGGGGTCATAACTCTATTCTGAAAAGGAGAAAATCGGTCTTGCTCGTAAGAAAGTGACATCTTAACGATATAATACTTCACAGTAAAGTTGGTTTTAACCGAAAACAATTTACAGAAGTTATTAACAACGTGCATGAAAGCTTTAGCCAAAAGATGTATGCCCGTCCCTCCCTCCACCCATTTCCCCGCCATCTTCAATCCTTAAAGCGCTTTTGATTTAAAAAAAAATAATTGAAAATTGCATTCGGCATAAACAGAATATAATTAGGCGTGCATATGTCTTATTTATGTACAAAACAAAATCATATCGCTAAAATATAAACTTGTACACCTTTTTTCTTTGAATATCAATATTTTCTTATCACTTATGGGCTTCCGTAGAAAATGCGTTGGTGTTACGAAATGCAAAGAATACCATTAATCCATACAGTGGTTTCGTATAGAGTACAGTTTCTGCTATTGATATGCAAAAAATCACGAGTATATCTTTCCGGGTAAACCAAAAGTGTTTTTTTGCACGATACGTGAGGTTGGGAATTGCCTAGTACATCAATTATATATCATTAGCACTGGTATTTTTAGTGGTAAATAAAAATACCGTAGTTTTAAAAATTGGTAAGGGAAATAAATATTTTATAGCTAAAATGATTTTGGAAGGGCTTTTCCTATGTAAGTTCCAGAAAATTAACAAATTTCAAACTTCAATTAGCTTTCATATTCTAGCTGAGTATAAAACTTTCAGGGTATCTTAATTTACCAATATCCAACAATATTAATACCATTTTAATACCATTGATAAAAATTTGAAAAATATGTATTACAATAGAAAAAAAGAAGTATTGTACCCTTTTTGGGCAGGGAAGGTCCAGTGATTAAGTAGAAAAAAGTCCCAAACCGCATGATGTTTGGAAATGCCTTAATTTTGGGGCAAAAAATGTGTATTTTTGTCAAAAATCGCCGGAATCTGGAACTATTTTTTGAAATTAGTTTGAACATAAACTTATCAAACTGAAGCAATAGAATGTTGCACAGCATACATATTCAAGTTTTTCCTGACATAATATATTTATATAACATTTGTGCTCAAATATTGGCACTTTAGGGCAAAATGTTGGAAAAAAGGACAAAAATCACAGCATACATCAAAAATGCACAGCATACATATTCAAGTGTTTCCTTGCATCATATATAACATATCTGCTGAAATATGTTGGAAAAAAGACTAAAATGACTTATTTCTGCAATCCATTTGGGGTATTGGGTTAAAATCTAGAAAAATATATAATACCGGTACAATAGAAAAATAGACTCTAAGCTAGTAGGAGTAACCCTCACCCCAGGGGGTAATTTTGTACACCCCATTTTTCTGAAAGCCCATTATGTGTAGAGCATTTTGGAATATGTACGTGTACCAACTGGCGACTTGGACTTTACCATGTTACCGGCATTTCGAACATGGTACAATATGGTACATAGAGCTATATACAGTATATGTTATAAATAGAGAAATAGCGTTGAGCGACCCTCTGCGTACGGCCACTGGGCTGACCCAAATATTTTGCGACACAACGGGACCGGTGGCCAGCCGTCGGCAAAGGTCCCCAGTACATGTGGCACTCGGTCGCTTGTCCATATTAGGGGAAAGGCTACCTGAGTTCGAGTCTCGAACATGGCACATAGAGCTATATACAGTTATACAGAATGATATAGCGTTGAACTATCTTCGACCGACGGCCGCTGGGCCGACTTACAGATTGCAGACACGGCGGGACTAGTGCGCAGCCGTCGGCAAAGGTCCGCTAGGCTGTATCAGCGGGGAGGCTACCCGAGCTCGGGTCTCGAACCTCTTAACTCACCTAGAGCTTTATACAATATAGTTATATATGTATAGAGGGAAAGAGCGTTGAGCGACCCTCGGCCGATGGCCGCTGGACCTATCCACATATTTTGTGACAAAACGGGACAGGAGGCCAGCCGTCGGCAAAGATCCCCGCTAGAATTTATCAGGGTGAGGGCTACCCGAGTTCGAGTCCTGAACATGGCACATAGAGCTATATACAGTTAGAGGGAAATAGCGTTGAACGACCTTCAGCCGATAGCCGCTCGGCCGACCCACATATTTTGTGACACAACGGGACCGGTGGCCAGCCGTCGGCAACGGTCCTCGCTACGCGTCGCACTCGGTCCCTAGGTTGTATCAGGGAGAAGGCTACCGAGTTCGGGTCTCGAACATGCCACCTAGAGCTAATTGAGAGACTCGCATCCGACGGCCGCTGGGCCAACACAGAGGTTTTGTGACTCAACGGGAACGGTGGTCGGCCGTCGGTAACGGTCCTCGCTACGCGTGGCACTCAGTCCCTAGGTCGTATCAGGGGGAAGGTTTCCCGAGTTAAGGTCTCGAACATGGCACCTAAAGCTATATACAGTATAGTTATATAGAGAGCAACAGCCTTGAGCGACCCACAGCCGACGGCCGCTTGGCCGACACGCATGTTTTGTGACTCAACGGGAACGGTGTCCAGCCTCGGCAAAGGTCTCGGAGTGGTATATTATTGCACATTGGACGGCAGAAATGTTATAATATTTCTTTTTCCGTTCTTTCTATGCACTTTTATTTTTTTCCCAATACCTCAATGCATTACAGAAATCAGCGATTTTAGTCATTTTTTCAACATTTTGCCCTAAAATATAAATACTTGAGCATATATGTTATATCTGATACAATAAATGACTTGGACTTCTATGGTGATGTGATTTATAAACTTCGTAAGATTCTTGGTCATGATCACTTTCATACTATCTTTGTTAAACTTGTTAAAAAAAATTATCAAAAGAGATTTTGACCCTATCATTTTGCAATGTACTGCCTGCTTGGTGGTGGACCCTTTTACAGTTTGCCACTAAGCTTTCCTCTTTAACTGTACGATGACCGGACAGGCTGTGGACCCTATGATGACTCCTACCTAAAGCCTATTGGGACGGTGGCGTTTGATATTTGTCTATGATCTTTCTTGTCGTGCCCTTAATGGTTTATTCTCTTGTTGCTCTGACTTCTGCCAAGTCATTGAGTACCTTCAATGTGGCTTACTAGGCTATTGTTTTTTTGTATTATATTAACAGGAGCATATTTGTGTTTTACTTATATTGCCTATTGATGCTGCCTTGTTGGTTAGAGATTAGATCATGGCGGGGATTTCTTTATTTACACTGTCCTGTTTTAATGGGATGACGGTTGGGTAAGTGTGAGGTTTGGTGCACCCTGACCGTTCAAAGGCGGTAGCCCTATTGTCAACCCTTTTGCGTTTGTGATGACGTTTGTATTTATTATTACTTTTGCCTTCTTGTTTGTCTGTTTGCGTGTTTGTTTCTGTGTTTTGTGGTTGACTGTCCTCCTTGAATGCTACTTTCCCTGTCCGATCTTTTTTATATTTCTTGGAAGTGTATAGTGTGCAACATGTTATTGCTTCAATTTGAAAAGTTTATGTTCAAACTATTTTCAAAAGATAATTCCAGATTCCGTCGATTTTTGACGGAAATACATACTTTTCGCCTGAAAATTAAGGCAATATTTTAAGCATCATATGGTTCAGGACTTTTTTCTACTTAATGATTGAACCTTTGTCTATCCAAAATGGTCCAATATGTCTTTATTCTATTGTATTAAATATTTTTTTCATAATTTTAACACAGTACCCCAATGGATTACAGAAATCAGTAATTTTGGTCATTTTTTCCAACATTTTGCCCTAAAATGCCAATATTTGAGCACATATGTTATATATGATGCCAGGAAAAACTTGAATATGTATGCTGTGCAACATTCTATTGCTTCAATTTGATAAGTTTATGTTCAAACCAATTTTATAATTAGATATATTTTTAGTTAAATACCACAATGTATTACAGAAATCGGCGATTTTATTCAAATTTTCAACATTTTTACCCAAAATCTCAACATTTAAGTATCGGATCCATACATTATATTGTGGGACATGTAGAGATACGTTCCGAGAAAGATTCCATCAATTCAAATTGGTTCTAATATATTCCATTCTTTTTCTAAAAAATAATTCCAGATTTCGGCGATTTTCGTCTAAAAACGCAACGTTTCCCCCCAAAATGCACTAAAGCCCCAACGCTCAGATGGCACACATGTCTCATTTTGGAGCTTAATGTATGGTCTTCCAGAAAATTATAACCTACAAAATTCCCCCTGGCGGGGAGGGGTGTCTACAGCCAGCTCAAGAACTACGTCTTGACCGTTCTCGCCCCGTTGAAAATGACAAGCGTTTACCTGGACATGATCAATTTAAAGCGCAACCAAGACCCTGATCAAACGTGGCCTTTTGAGAGCCTGCTTGATCAGTTCCGATTGGTCCGAGATTGCCAGCGTGTAACTGTTGGCCAATGAAAACTGAACGTCACCAGCGTGATCTGTAAAATGTTTGTTCTGCCCTCATTGTTTCTGCTCGGCACCGTGTTATTGTTTTAGATTTATATAACTTCATTTCGTGTCGCGTAGTGAAATGAAACATAACTTGTTCGAAAGAATTGGGTAGCGAGGAAAACACTGACATTAAGGTGGGTTGGAGCGGTGTGTCTTGATAGATATCGAATACCATGAATGATATTCACTGGATATGACTTTTTTCTCAATGAAAAGATACCGCAACTTTCACGATTTTCTGTAATAAGCTTTCTGGATGATGAAAATACTCATAGTTAGATCTTAGGAACTATGAGCTTTTGCAACATTAATTTAGGCAGGCACTGTAGGTAGACGTATAATATAAACGGGTCCTGATTAAAGTACCCCGGGGAAATGTACCACCACTTTCGGTCACTTGTTTTATTAATCCGATCCTTCTCTGACCTTAACAGCCCTTTTTACGATTTTGACATTTCATCTTGTTGTGTACATAAAAAACCGCAAAAGCCGTACAAAAAATGTTCATGATGTACCATTGAGGACAAACAATACTAGTAAGTCGAGTCATATGTAAATGTTATACACTGCGTGTAGGTAGTAACACGCATTTTTCCCCAGCCATGTCAAAATTGATTGACAGCTGCGTCTCACGAGGTGAACCGTCGATCGAGGTCAGTGAGTACCGAATGTCTGTGATGTCGCTACCGACTTCGCTTGTCACAAATTGGGGAAACTTTAACCTGTTGTGCAAGGCGTAGTAATAAAGTCTAGTATAGTTAAGCACAGTAGACCAATAAAACGCTAGAATTATAAAGTGTCGGCTATCCAATGAAATGTTCTCCTGTTGCAGCATTTTATAGGCGGCCATTATCGCAAAAAGTATGTTTTTAATAAATCATCCAGTCAATGATGAATTAATGCATCGGTATTATATTTAATTCAATGTACATTTAATTGATCCACTACAGTTTTTGAAACCATTTAATCAAACTTAAAACAATCCGATGCTTTGTAAAATAATCCGGAGTGATTTTTCAAACCATCTAATGGAACTTGAAACGATTCAGTGCAATGCAAAACAGTTCACTCCAAAATATGAATCAACGCATGAGAATGTGGACCAATTTAAAAGTAACTCAATCAATTTACCGATACATGAAACAATCTAAAGGAAACTGAATGCAAGACCAAAGCACTCAGTTCAATGACAGCAGAATCAATTTGACATGAATACTGAACAGAATTAATACGTTGCGAGGGCGCCACTTGCACATGGTTGTGGGTAAAAGGCGTACCGTACCATAAATTCCGAACTATAACGGAAATAGCAGGTGCCTTGTACGGGGATTACCGAGAGTAGTAGTGAATAGTTTAGCTTAGTTTACTAATAGCGATTATCAGTATAAATCGGATATAAAATATAGAAAGAACAGATAATATTCATCAATTTATTTCTATTATTATAACAATTAGCATACACAACGAGTTTAACAGAGAACGCGTCATATACGATATAACGTTGAATTTACGGTTTTGAAACTTAAAACGATGTTCGGTAAATCCTCACTTCATATAATTTTATCCAACTCAGTTAATAAAATCAATATTAAACAGGCACTCATGAAAGATCCTCTATTAGTTAATAATTTGAAAGATCAAGGCGAATTGTTTTTGCACGTTTATAATTGTTGGTGAGGAAAGATAGATATCAATCCGGGGATCTACCCTACTCTTACTAATGAATTGTTTACTTTGGTAATTTAACGTGCTCGTATACCGAGAGCTACACGGGACTGGCCGGTTTACATCCCGCCCCCTCCCCACCCCATCCGACGATCAGAACAAAGAGACAAATCCTATTGCGTCGGTGATGCTTGAACCCTGGCCCATCGGTTTCACGTCGAATGTGTTACCCACTGAAAGTAAATTTTACACAAAAAAACAGTATTACAACATGAAACAGCGGAAAAACGAATTATTATCTCCCTGCAAAATACTGACCACAACAAATAACGCAAAGGATTAGTAATTTAATATCAAGAAACAAATAAGATCAGTAAACGGACCTACAATCTGTGAATTTTACGTACGGCTTTTACCCACAACCATGTGCAAGTGGCGCCCTCGCACCGAATTAATTCACTTTACGTTCAGTATCGGCCATTTGTCTTTATGTCAAATTGATTCTGCTGTCATTGAATTGAGTGCTTTAGTCTTGCATTAATTCAGTTTCCAATAGACTAAGTTTGTTTCACGTATCGGTCAACTGACTAGTCAGAGTTACTTTTAAAATGGTTCACATTCTCTTGCGTTGATTCATATTTTGGGGTGAACTTTTTAGAATTACATTGAATCGTTTCAAGTTTGATTAGATGGTTTGAAAAATAACTCCGGGTTATTTCACAAAGCATCGGATTGTTTTAAGTTTGATAAGACGGTTTCAAAAACTGTAGTGGATCAATTAAAGTTTCATTGAATTAAATATAATACCGATGAATTAATTCATCTTTGACTGGATGATTTATTGACATCATACTTTTGGCCGTAATGGCCGCCCATAGCATTGTCAATCACACTACATCGAATAGTATTGATAGAATCACACACCTAATAACAAACAGATTGGACACTGTGAAATGTACCTGAATTTCATGTGAGAGAGTGCGAAAATGTCACAAAATATTGCTCAACATTAAACACTCGTATCTTGAAGAGTTTTATAGATACAAGTTTCATTTATGCCAAAACCCATCACAAATGTAAGTCTCCTTCTAATGATAGCATTGTCCTTACTCTACCGTTTTAAACAAAAGAGAAGTTCAACGGAAACGTTCACTATGTAAATCCTTGATTTTTAAGAGAAAAGCCAAACAAAATGAGATTTTTATCTTTAAACAACTTTTAATACAACTTCTTATATTGATTTTTTTTTTTTTATTATAATCCCATTTTGATATTCAGCCTGAATCTTTCGAATGATTTCTCATCAAAATCAATGAATGAAAGAAAGAGAGAGAACATAGAAGCAAAAGTTAAGGTGCCGCGTGATATTTTGTCTACTTCATTGGTTCAGATAGGAAACTATGACTTATAGAATGTGGTGTTTATGATGTACTTAATTAAATGGAAGTCCAATGAGAAGGAGTATTTGTGTTGAATGAAAACGGAAAAGAGGATCCATTAAAAGCAAAGAAAACAAACAAGAACGTCTTTTAACTTTTGACAGGCAAAATAGATGCACCTTTATATGTGGTACGTTATTATTTTTCAGCTTCAGACGGCTTACATAATACTGGAAACATTGCACAGGCTGACAGAGTTACGGTGAAGAATGGGGATCGAATTGGCTGGTACGTACTTGTAAGAATGAGGATCGAATTGGCTGGTACGTACTTGTAAGAATGGGGATCGAATTGGCTGGTACGTACTTGTGTGTATGCAACCATATATGACATGTGAAGCCGTCGACCTTCCAGTTTGTTATGATTTTTTGATTTTTTATCAGGTTCCACGCTGTGGGTATACAAACTATTTAATAGTTTTTCCACAAATAGACAACGGTCAATACTTCTAAATATAGATAACACAAACAGTATGGAAGTAAGATATGTAATAGATATCGTATGATCTCATCGAGTTGAGACCATAATCTATTTATTTTGCACCTTTCTGCATACTGGATATTTTACTCAAATCTCACATAATCTCACACAAGGTAAAACTCCAAAATCTCATTCTTTTATTTTCTCTTCTTATATTTAAGATATAATAAAGAATATAATAATATCTCTACATACAGGGTATTATTCTCTTTAATTTGAGACGAGTTGAAGACTCTTGCTGTAAAAAATGACGAATTCTATACAGTTCCAAATTTCAGCAAAACTACAACAACAACAGAAAGTAGCCATACAATTAGTCGTTCTTTTTAAATAGCATATTTTGACATTTTTAGTGAACATAGGCATATATTGGAAATATCATTTCATTCCAAAGATAAATGTCTTTAATTTGAGACCATTTGCAGACTGTAGTTTCAGAAATATAAATGTATTGGTAAATAAATGAGTTTATGTAAACTTAATCTCTACCCGGATACGTGTAAATATAATACTAGTATAATGATCTATTACAGAATACGTAAGTGTCATTATCACGCTAAAAGCATATATAACGCATTAACCGTTATGCGAATTATCTTCCCAATTAGAGTCACTCCAGATGACGCTTTCGCAAAGCTTTCGAGGTATGAAACTACTAATTATTTTCCCCATAGACACCAATGTTAAAGTGTCGCATATTAATAATTTGCTGAGAATTCAACTCAAGTATGGATAATGTAGCAGCGTAATGTTCATATAGAAAACTAATTTTCCGCTTGAAAAATCACCAGAAAAGGTGGGGTCACAAGACATGTAAGAAAGTTCTTGTTTGTTTACTAAACATGTCAACGGTACCAGCTGTTGTTTTCATTGACTGACTATTTTCATTGCTCACAAAGTGTATATAAGCATAGAGTCGAACTTTCGAAAATGTTCATCAGTGATCTAGTAACACCTATTAATACGCTTCTTATACATACAAGCACAAAATCGAATAGAAATGGGCAGTTTCTCCTACTTATAATGCCCATTTCCATAAAAAAAGGAGGGATTACATATTTATTATAGGAACTACATTCGACTACACCTCGGATGTAATTAGTGGTGGTAAACCTTCAAACAGTTATACAAACGTCATACATGTGTGCAAATTCCCACCATCCCACCCTTATGTCTATCTATAATAGCAGTCAGCCCACGATAATATATACTACTACATAATATATTTAAAAAAATAAAACATTTCTAGTAGGTTTATATTGTCTCACGTCAAACCCTGATGGGCGGGATTTGAAGACCATCGATACCAAGGGCCGTAGGCCCGCGGTTTATAAATTATATAGCGCAAATGTTCAGTTTATAAATTATATAGCGGAAATTCCCAAGTTTATTTTCTTTTTATTAGTATATTTTGTTTGTGTTTTCTTGCACCTTTTAATCCAATAAAGCATTTAATAACTAGTTTGCAAGAACCAACATATGCTCAGCAGCAGGTTTATGGTATATGTTGTTCGTAAGACATCCTGAAATTTGAGAGAATTTGAGAGAATACCCTTGCCTTCATAGAAACCAAGAAACGTTAATCTAAACCCCTACATTATCCTAATTACTTCCATTCTTTATTTTGGTACACAGTAGGGAATGTCTTAAAACTGTATTTTGTCAAAATATATTAAACTGTTCCATTACTATGGCACATTTTATAGATGGGAAGAACGCGTATATTAAATCTCGAATTTATAAAGGGTAAAAAACAACAAATGAATGCATTTAACTATAAGTCAAAGCATCTATTTTGCCATTTGGTCAACATTATCTGTCGGTCGGATATGTCCCTTAATTACTATGGAATGGAAACACGTCGCGACTCCGTTAGATGTCAGATCGGTGTGTTTTGCTTCTGGTGCCGTAGCTCTCGAATGAATTGCTTTAAAAAGATAATTACAATACAGACATAAGCATTAAAAGGCAACTCATGGCTGGTTTTGGAAATGACAATAAACAAAAATGTTGTTTCTAATGAAACATTGCGAAACTCATTTATCTGGACTTCTTTCATGTGAAATGTAGCTTTGACCTAAAGGTCATGCATATGACAACACAACCATGTCTTTTTTTTGACGGGACTTTATTTGGGAGAATAAGAAAAGTATTTTAACATCCACGCGTACTGTGTTTCAAAATAAATGTCTGTATCTCTTCTATTATATCTTTTACAAATTGATATCAAATATTTACAATTTGACAAAGAGAAACTAATCCCTTCAATTGTTTTACCATTGTTTAACTAGGTGGTCTAGTGGTACAGATCTAATCGAATATGAAACTGGTGGTGGTGGTGATGATGATAACAATTTGATGATGGCTCTCACTGATGTAGCTGTTGGTTATACAGACAGCTGGAGCTCTGCAGCTTCGGTGGATAGAATTCGTTATGGCGTTCGACTAGATGTAGACGCAAGTAAGGATTTTAAATAGCTATATCGCTCACCTTTTGACCTTTAAACGACTAGATTTAGACATTATTAAGTGATTTAAAGTAGCTATTTCGCTCACCTATTACCTTTGTACGACTAGATGTTGACATAAATAAGGATGAAGTAACTGTTTCGCTCACATATTACCATTGTATGACTGGATGTAGACATAAATAAGGACGAAGTAACTGTTTCGCTCACATATTACCTTTATACGACTAGATGTAGACATAAATAAGGACGAAGTAACTGTTTGGCACACATATTACCTTTGTACGACTAGATGTAGACATAAATAAGGACGAAGTAACTGTTTCGCTCACATATTACCTTTGTACGACTAGATGTAGACATAAATAAGGACGAAGTAACCGTTTCGCTCACATATTACCTTTGTACGACTAGGTGTAGACATAAATAAGGACGAAGTAACCGTTTCGCTCACATATTATCTTTGTACGACTAGGTGTAGACATAAATAAGGACGAAGTAACCGTTTCGCTCACTTATTACCTTTGTACGACTAGGTGTAGACATAAATAAGGACGAAGTAACTGTTTCGCTCACATATTACCTTTGTACGACTAGGTGTAGACATAACTAAGGACGAAGTAACTGTTTCGCTCACTTATTACCTTTGTACGACTAGATGTAGACATAAATAAGGACGAAGTAGCTATTTCGCTCACTTATTACCTTTGTACGACTAGATGTAGACATAAATAAGGACGAAGTAGCTATTTCGCTCACTTATTACCTTTGTACGACTAGATGTAGACATAAATAAGGACGAAGTAGCTATTTCGCTCACTTATTACCTTTGTACGACTAGGTGTAGACATACATAAGGACGAAGTAACTGTTTCGCTCACGTATAACCTTTGTACGACTAGATGTAGACATAAATAAGGACGAAGTAGCTATTTCGCTCACTTATTACCTTTGTACGACTAGATGAAGACATAAGTAAGGACGAAGTAGCTATTTCGCTCACTTATTACCTTTGTACGACTAGATGTAGACATAAATAAGGACGAATTAGCTATTTCGCTCACTTATTACCTTTGTACGACTAGGTGTAGACATAAATAAGGACGAAGTAACTGTTTCGCTCACTTATTACCTTTGTACGACTAGATGTTGACATAAATAAGGAGTTTGAAGTAGCTACTTCGTTCACCTATTACCTAATTTTAAGTAGCTATATTGCTTACCTTTGTACGACTATACATGCATGTAGACTTTGTTAAGAGTTTTGAAGCAGCATTATCGCTTTCCTAATAACCTGTGTGACACTTGAAAGCGAAAATCAGTATGACATTGTTTAATTTATGATTAACATTTCAGAGAACTTTTTCTATAAGGACATTGAGAAATCCTGCAAAGTAATACCCTATTGTTTTATGTTGAAATAAAAGACGTACCATACACAATAATCAGCGGACCTAACGAAATGCTTTTTTCATTAAATTATGATGATGTGTTATAAATAACGTATATATCTCTGATAAAATTACTTACTTAAAAAGATTATAAGAATCTTTCATGGGTATCGGTGAAGATAGGGAATTCTAACACGACCTCCGCAGTCTTTCATATACACAAAGTAGAGAGACAGCTGTATGTTATTCTACGATAAATACAGCTGTTCCATTAATTCCTCACGTATAATTGTTTGTCATGTGACTACCAGTGTCTTTAAACGTATTGTACCGCGCGGAACTTTGCATACTGTTTTCCTGCATACCTGATGTTGGCGCGCGTGAATTTTATCTCGACCGTAGGGAGAGATGGAAATATCTAGCCCCGGTAAAATGAAGGATATCCTTGTCTTGTACTTTCTTGCATACCAGACAAGGATATACCGGACAAGGATATCCTTCATTTTACCGGGGCTAGATATTTCCATCTCACCATAGGGTCGAGATAAAATTCACGCGCGCCAACATTCAATACCTCGGGTTGGAATTCCCTATCTTCACCGGATATCCATGAAAGATTCTTATATTCCATCACCCAAGTAAATGCCATCACCCATGTAAAACGTGGACAGCCTTATCCGGTTTGCAAGCAAATTAATTAATAAACTATGTTTTGTTTGATATTTCCTATTTAGACACTGATCCTTCGTTCAGTAACCTCCCAGGCACCAAATCAATAACCAATGCCGTCGCTTCAGGAACAAGTATCTTCACCGTCACAGCTACCGATATTGACCCAGATGACATCAGTACATTGGCAATTACTATGGATTCAAATTCAAAGTTTGACTTTGATCCAGTAACACGTAAGACCACACATATAGTATGTTGTTTTGGGAGATGGCGGGATCGCATGCACTGTGAACTTTTATTTTGAATATTCATGTTTTACACCACTGTAATAAATGCGTTTACTCTACTATGAAAGAAAGAACTTGGTTGCGAAATGCTTTCCCAGTGTTTCAAGGAAGCGTGTGTAAGAGATTAACGACGCATAGGGTAGCCTCGGTCACCCGGCCCGCTTCTGATTTCTTCGTTGGACTATGCAACACGGATCCAGAACCAGGGCCTGGGGAAAATAGCACGTTTGAAATCGTCTAACGTTATGGGAGATTTTGGCGAGATTTTGAGAGATTCAACGAGACTTTCAAAAAACATATTTTTTAGATAATTTAATAATAATTTCTTATTTTTAAGCAGCAAGTGACGTTAAAAAGTTTAACTGATGCATCAACAATTGACAACATGATGTAACGCAAACGTCGACTTTATGCGCTGAAAAAAAACTCACGAATAAACGCATGAATATTTCTACCAGAAATTGAGCATGTGAAAGCATTATGTAAAGAAGAAATGCAAAATTAAAAACTTTAAGAAGTACAAAACATTTTTTTTATGAGAAAATGTACTTTAAAAGTTTACACTAACCAAGGATTAAGCTTACGGATCTTTGAACAACTGGGCCCATACTGATATCTGCAAGTAAGACATATGTATGATACGGTCTAGCTGGCCGAGACTACGAAAAGGACAGAGTTCATTCAATGAATAGGACATGCACATAACAAACAAAACACTTCTTCTCGTGACTGTCAATAATGGTAAAGTAAACGTAAATATTGCCTTTGGTGAATATGCAGTGTGCAATTAGGATAAGAGGTCGCTGCAGAAGTTATAGCACCGTCGTTCTTTTTAAAATAATAAAAATATGTTTTCATACAATAACCTCCCCTGAAATATTAAAGTTAGCAAAGGTGTTGCCAATTCATAAAGGTGGCGGTAACGACGATCCAACAAATGATAGGTCCATCCCAATGTAATCAGTTGTTTCAAAGATTATTGAAAAATATATCATAAAACACCTATTTGTATATTTAAACAAATAAACTTCTCAATACTCCACAATCTGAGTTTTGCCAGAAACATTCATGTCAAACAGCACTTATAAAACTTATTCATAAATTACTAAAAGAATTTGACGATGGGAAATATGTTTTGATCTATAAAAATAAAAACGTTCGACATTATTGATCATATAGTTCTACTGCACAAACTCGCAATATATAACATAGGTCAATCGTTTATGAACTGTGAACTGGTTAACTTCTCTCCTCTTTAATCGATCACAATGCATAGTGCCTACCAAAGAAACTGTCATAAGCGGAGTCCTACAAGGGTCTCTCATCGGACCTGTACTGTTATTGTTATTGATAAACGATATGCTCCTGATAAACTAAAATAGACTTTTTTGAAGACGATACAGTTCTACACATTTCACAAAGACGCGTCAGTTGTAGAATGCGGGTAACGTAAATATAATTATAAATGAATCATTAAGGATATTCCAAATTTTGAATTGGGCAGAGTCCTTCCTGTGAAACTGAAAATTCATTTTGGCTGATTTTATGAAATTAATGATAATAACGCAACAAATTGATTTCCATTATACAAAACATATATAAGAGCAAATGAAAAATAAAAAAGAGTTCTAAAAATGTTTTCATTTATGTACAATCTGACTATTAAAATATACCATTTTTTGTGCATCCGCCTAGAAACATCCACAACCTTAAACTAAAAACAAATAACATCCATATATTCTTCTCAGTCTTATCAAAGGCAGTTGAAATCCAAAATTTTGAAATTTATTTCATTTTGGCTCATATTTGACCAAACACAGAGGTGTCTCCCAGCAATATTACAAATGTACATGTGTTATTTAGCATGCTTAGATCATGCTTGTAAAATGAGGTGCCAGGTAGGTAAACAGATGTGTGTATTCAATATATTGTAGTGTGCTTGACCATGCATACATTGCAATTACCTAGGCTAACTTAGCTGTACCATGATAATGTAAACCTTCAGGAACCTTTATAATAATAATAATAATAATAATAATAATAAATTCTTTAATTAAAGAAGGTTAACACATTATGACATACTATCAAGATATACACATCATATTTTCAATGCGGCCTTCTTTATATAAATTAACAAACATTTAGTGTTTTTAACAAATACACTAACAATAAAAGCATTCAATCTTCGACAAACACTCAGTTATATTTGAATATAGAAGAAATCATAGAAGTCTTACATAATGTACATATATATCCAAGCAAAAAAACAAATATCATTCATGTTAATGTGCATTTTGCAATAAACATTTTATAATTATATTTAAATGACTGGATAGTAGGAAGAGAACGTATGTCGACCGGTATATTGTTCCAAACTTGTCGACCAAAGTCGCCAAAGGTGTCTTTCATGTATTTAGTCTGCGGTTTTTGTGTAACAAGATCATTTCGTATAGCTGATCTTAGATTATACCTATCATTACATGAGAATGTCAAAAGTTGTGATATGTAATTTGGAGCTAGGTTGTTTATTGATTTATCTAGCAACACACCAGTATGATAATGACATCTGTTATGAAAAGAAAGCCACTGAAGTTCAATGAACATATCCTTAGAATTAGTTCGAAAAGGTTTGTTTAATATATTATTCTAGCTGCTCTTTTTTGAATTTTATGTATTTTATCTTCTATTTATTTGCTTTTAACCCATACAGTACAGCAATAATCAAATGTACACATGATGTAGGCATTATAAAACATAATTTTCATATCATATGTTAAATAGTAAGATACACGTTTCAATAAGGCAATTTTAGAATTGAGAACATTCCAAGACAAACTTCTGTCAACATAAACTCCCAGGACCTTTTGAACTGCGACATTTTCTATACATAAACTAAACAGTTAATTTCAATATATCCACATGTTTGAGCTTGTGATTTGTTCCTATGACCATGCATTTAGTTTTCGCTGGATGTAATGACATATTATTCAAAATACACCCCTTATTTATAATATTCAAACGATCTTGAAGTCTATTTTGTACATCCAAAATATTATAATCAGATTCGTATACTGTAGTATCATCTGCATAAATATCTGTATTTCCAGAGGTAGATGCGAATGCAATGTCATTTATGTACAATAGAAATAGCAATGGACCTAGTATTAATCCCTGAGGAACACCTGAAGTAACTTTAAGCATCTCGGATTTTAAATTTAGACTTTGTGTATTAAATTGTCATCCCATTATGGTCATTTGAAATGGATTTTCAGAATGTGTTCATGTTCAATATTTGTAAAGTTTTAAGTGATTGGTATACAAATTTAAAAAATGGATTTTCAGCTGCCCTAGATGACTTTGAAGATTACATTGCTATTACATTGCTATTGATAAAATTTAATTTGCTTCTGCTTCTCTGAATATTACTGTGCGGATGCAGGAAAATGGCAGTTTTTTAATTTAAAAAAATTATTAAACTATTGCATTTTTTTTTGATTTCTTTCCCTATCATGTCTATATATGCTATATATATAATAAATAATGAAAGTACTTGATTAATGCCCTAACTTGTGCTTAAAATGCATATTGCATCGAAATGGTTTTCATTGTCACAGGTTGGATATCATCAATTCAAATTGCGGAAGTACCTTAATAGATCCTCTGGAGTCACACAAATTGCTGAGAGTAAACATAAACGAGTATTTAACGTGAGATAAACAAATTGACAGTGTATGTCTAAATATTCCAAGAACGGTAACCTTGATAACAACTATAATCTAAATATGTCACCAAGACAGTTTAAAGACATACTATAACTCTTATATTCTGCAGATTTTGGACTACGGTTGTATTATTTGGGGATGATGTACCAACTCACTCAAACAAAGACCGCATAGTTAAACTACTCGCCATCTGAGCAAATGCTTAAAAATTAAAATAGTTATCATTCCCTAAACATTCAATATTACAAATACCTAATGGATTATATATCATTAAATGGCCAAACACCAGAATATATCAATCAACACACTACTTTCTATGCTATATGTGGCCCTAAAGAATGAAACTCTCTCCCAATCGAAATGCTATATATATAATAAATAATGAAAGTACTTGATTTAATGCCCTAACTTGTGCTTAAAATGCATCTTGCATCGAAATGGTTTTCATTGTCACAGGTTGGATATCATCAATTCAAATTGCGGAAGTACCTTAATAGATCCTCTGGAGTCACACAAATTGCTGAGAGTAAACATAAACGAGTATTTAACGTGAGATAAACAAATTGACAGTGTATGTCTAAATATTCCAAGAACGGTTACCTTGATAACAACTATAACCTAAATATGTCACCAAGACAGTTTAAAGACATACTATAACTCTTATATTCTACAGATTTTGGACTACGGTTGTATTATTTGGGGATGATGTACCAACTCACTCAAACAAAGACCGCATAGTTAAACTACTCGCCATGTGAGCAAATGCTTAAAAATTAAAATAGTTATCATTCCCTAAACGTTCAATATTACAAATACCTAATGGATTATAAATCATTAAATGGTCAAACACCAGAATATATCAATCAACACACTACTTGCTATGCTATATGTGGCCCTAAAGAATGGAACTCTCTCCCAATCGAAATAAGATGGTCATCATCGCTTCACCAATTCAAACGCTTGCTAAAAGATCACCTCATGCAATTGAAACTTATATTGTTTTATGGTGCTCTAGCTTGTATGTTGTATAACCATGGCATACATATGAGTTATCTACAATATAGGTTTACCTGAAACTTATATTGTCTTGTGGATTAGCTTTATGTTGTATTACCGCATGTAAATATGAGTAATTGGAGTTCTAAACTGTTTTAGGACTGGAGTTATTGAAACTGGAATGTTCAAAGAGTACCTATATTCTTAAAACATATGTTCTCTCATGGTGGACTAGTGTCTATGCTGTTGAACCATGGGATGAATGTGTGTTATTAAATTGATATATTTACCTAAAATGTATATTGTCTCGTGGTGGATTAGCTTGTGTGCTGTGTTACCAGATATGTTATCCTTGATAAATTCGTAAATAAAGTTGTTGTTGTTTTTTTGTTTTGTTTTTTTGTTGTTGTTATTGTTGTTGTTGTTGTTGTTGTTGTTGTTGCTGCTACTGCTGCTGCTGCTGCTGTTGCTGTTGTTGTTAACAAATGTTGTTGTAATTAGTAATAGTAGTAGTTGTAGTAGTAATATTTTAACGTGTTAGTCTCGTTTCGTATCCTATAACTACATGCATATTTTAGAAATGTTGGCAAAAGACATTTACTTGACATCCGAGTGATCAGTACAAAAGGATGTAAATGCTGATGCTTCTAAATCCTATCTTATAGATATTTTGACGACAGCCGTAGACTTTACTGGACCAACCACAACTATAACTCTGACGTTTAGAGTCACTGACCAGTGTGACAATGCTAGATCGAGAACATACGTGGTCACCATTACAAACCTGGTAAGTTATACTAAATGTATACTAATCAAAATTCCTAAGTACCCACCTAAGAATATGTCAATAATATTCTCATTGTTTTATGTATGGCACGCATGATTAGAGAAACGGTTGAACTGCACAATAACGAGTGTAAATCGTCTACTCTGGTTTACATGAACACATTTTAAAGCTTTCCAATCGATGCGTTATAAATAGTAATAAATAATGACACTTGTACAATTGGATATATAGGATTTTGTTAAAATATCATGGTTCAATCAATCATGCCGAAGTATGAGAAACTTATATCACAAAACAAGAAAAGCTTACAACAAATAAAACACCGTTTTAAAAACAATTGTTAAAAGATGTCAGTAAATAGTATAACAAATCATTAAATGTCTCATTAAAACAACTTAACAATCACAAAGTTATACAGCTCTAATCGTTACGAAATGCAATTCCTAAACAGTACTGGAAGATAATAAATTCCACTGAAAACTGTCCAAAAACATGTGCTCCATCAGACGAATTATATAGACATTTCAAACAAGTTAATGAAAACACTTCCGAAAATAGTTCAGAAGACGATATGAATTCAAATAGTGAAAGCATATTGGTTCTCTTAATGATGAAATCAACCAACCAATATCTGAAGTAGAAATAGTATCTGCTGTTAAAAGTTTAAGCAATAACATATAGCCACATTGTTAATGAACAAATTAAATATTCGGTCAATGTAATAATGCCTATATATACAAAATTATTCAACATTGTTTTTAACGAAGGAATTATACCAGAAAGCTGGATAATTAGACTAATTAAACCCAAAACTACTAGACAATTATAGACCAATATCGTTGTTAAGTTTTTTTTGTATTATTTTTAAATGTATAATTAATAATAGACTAAAGACATATGCAGAAAAGAATAACATGATAAAATCTACCCAAGCCGGATTTAGGAAACATCATTCTACCATTGATAATCTGTTTGTACTTAAAAGTCTCATAGGTATTGTCCATTTAGATAAGAAGAAACTTTATCGTTGCTTTATAGATTTTATGCAAGCTTTTGACTCCGTTAGGAGATTTGACCTTTGGATAAAAGTGAAAATTGAAAATATAAATGATAAGTGTTTTAACATTATTCATAATATCTATGGTAGTATTGAGTCCAAAGTTGTTACATACGAAGGTTGTTCACCACTTTTCAATTGTTTTAATCGAGTAAGACGGGCAAAAATGTGTCGCCGTTTTTATTTTCTAGATTTCTAAATGATTTGCTAGATTATTTAAGCAGAAGTGACGTAGCTGGTATTATTGATGAAACAATAATAAACATTGTCATACTGCAAAGAAAATTCTCAGGATTTCATTGGTCAATGCGCCGTAGACATGAGCCCATGTCCATGTCTACGTCTCGAGACGTGAACATAGGACGAATTCCCCGTAGGTACCCCATTACTCCAATACATAAAAACAAAATGGCGACGATAACGTTGCCGATTCGTTTTGGAAACCGTCGATTGTTTCCTTCCTATCGCTTTTCTGCGCTTTCCAATGTGTGTAAAAGGC